>UPTC01000584.1:4064-31274 GCA_900537255.1 Acanthocheilonema viteae
TATAAATAAAATAATTCTTTAAGGGGAAAAAAATTATATATAAATATGTATTTGAAGTTATTAATTTTCACATCACGATAGAAACGAAGAAGATCATTCCATACATTCCAAATAGAAAGAAAAAATCTCTATAAAGAAGCGCAATAACGTTGTAGTTGCAATAATTGAGATGGATATGTGATGGATGAAATGTTTTTTTTTTTTCTTTCATTCCGAAAATTCATGTAACTGTTACAGTTGCAATTATTCATGTAACTATTACAGTTACAGTTATTCATGTAAATCATTACAGTTGCAGTTATTCATGTAACTATTACAGTTACAATTATTTCTTCTCTCTTTGTTCATTTTTTCCTTTTTTTTTCTCCCTTTTCCCCTTTTCCTTTTTTGCAGGTAAAAGATAAATATATATGTCGTGTGATGCATTTATGACCCACAAAAATATTTTCTACAATCCAAGATAACAATCTTTCTAATTTTAGTTCCTGCAAATTTTTTTACCTATATATCTCTCATCCATCAATTTCGCTTATGGAAAATATCTTCTTACATTGGAAATATAATTTTTAATATTTTAGGAAATATAATTTCATTAATGTTTTATATTAATGCATTCCTAAAGCAATTAATGATAATAATAATAACAAACTAACGGAATGATTATTTTGTGGTGTGTAATGTTTGTATAACTAAATTTCTAACCTTTAATAATTATGCATTTCAAATTTTATAAGTTAGGTAAGAAGAGTATGTATAGTTCAATTAATTATTTCGAGAAAAACTAAAAGGAATAAATGAGTGAAAATGTTCCCATATGGAATATGATGGTCAAATTGCATGTTTTTTGCTAAAAGTTGAATAATTGTTAAATAAAGTTAAATGATAATTAACTTAAAATATTCACATATTACTCGTATAAAATGTTGAATGAAAATTTAAGATTTAGCTCAGTTAGCTGATATTTGTCTAACGATCATTTTTGCAGTTGTATAAAATAGTTTCCAGCTATTTAGTATATATGTTATAATTTTTATGTAAATAACGTGTTCTTCTTTATATGTTCTTCCGTGTTCTTCCGTAAGCTTGAAAACGTATTCTTGTTGATTGTAACAAACATATCCGCATAGATAGACCTAACGTTAGTTCAAACAAAAATAATTGCGTAAGTATGCCTAAATCTTTTATAACTTAAACAATTGTAATTGATTTAAATTTAAAACAAAAAAATATTGAAAGAAGACAATTCCAACAGTTATTTCTTTTTCTTATTTACTAATTAATTTTAAAAATTTTCAAACTGCACAATTTCAATTTGAAATAAAATTTCAGGATGAAAAGTGTTGATGGATATAATTTCAAGAAACTACTCATTTCAGTCATACTTTTCCTAAACGTATTACCGTGTGAAACAGCAAACAACAATATGCCATGCATATGTCCATCAGAATCAAACTGTAAATTGACATGTTTGAATGAAACAAACAAAATTGATACAAATCATCATAACATACAAAAACGAGAAGCGGACTATGAAGAAGTTGAAATTATCGATGAACGAAAATGTAATAGCAAAAGTTTACAAAATATAATGTTACAGGTGAATGAATCATTCATTCTTATACTCTCTTATCATATCATTTTTTATGAAGAAAAAGAAAGAAGGAAAAAAAAGAAGATTATGGATGATTTAAGGTTTGTTATAATTTTGATGATTTCAATTTTATTACATTAACTAACTAGCATCATTAAGTTTCGATATTGATTTAGTGACGATTAGAATAAAATAATTGAATTAAAAAAATAAAATAAAAAACAAGAGATAAAAAAAGTAGGAAAAAACATTTGATGTAGCTTTTAAAAATTTTATAAATTGCAACAGAATATGGCCGGTCAAACAGCAAAAGAAGCTAAAACAAAAATAATGCGAGCAGCTGAAGCACTTCTCGGTGGCTATTTCAATGTCATTTGCGCTTATGGTGATTTCTCCTACATTACAACAACTAGCCTTTATTGTTTACAGTCTTTGGGTAATTTAAATTGTTATGCATTTCTTACGGGAAATACTCGTCCGAGATTAGAATAAATATACTATAATTAATATTACTATGAGAAAAGGCAATTTTCATTTTGCGTTTCTTTTCCCTAAATTTTATCATTGCACATTTATTTAGCCAGCAAGGAGTTGAAATGGAAAATTAATTTAAAAGCTATGAAATGATTATGAATTAAAAAAAAAAAACGGATGCTATTGCAGTACAACAATTTGGCACTAAGATTTTATTGCTTGAATATTGTTCTGTTGATTTTTGTTGGTAACTTAGCAACAATCCTTTCTCTTCCTTTATTATCAATTAGAAAAAAAAAAAAAAACTCCCACCAAATTGAGACAGATACGTCGATGATTATGAATAACTTACCAATGAAGAAATTTATTCACATGAAAAAAACACTCATTATGCTTATTGACGTTGTAATCGCTAATATATTTGTAATAGCTAGAATTACTTCAATTGTATGCAAATTTATTCCATCTATCGTTTCGAAATAGAAATATATTATGAAAATACGAATGAGTAATGCTGTTTTGCATCAATTATATCTATTAATAGATAATATATAGTTGTGTATTCATGAAATGTGATGAAGTTCCATCAGATGTAGACTAAAAAATTTTATGCAAAAGAAGAGGTTATCATAGAAGAAAACGCCACTGACAATCATTTGATATTATAGTATGAAAGATATTAGGTATTTTTCAAATAATTCCGAATATGTGGCAGTGAAATTTTGAAGGTAGAATTATGCAGCAAACTGATAAGCTTGCTGTAATGCTCATAATATTTTCTACTATTTTTTTTTTAAATAATTGCTATGTATTATGAAATATAATTACAAAAAGAGAAAGAGAAGATTTTTCTTCATCATAAAATGTAAAAGTATGCGCATTAAGGATAATAATAATAAACGCAGCATATGTTGCAAGCTGAATTACAAGACTATGCGAAAAAAGAAGTATTTTATGGGCGTTTTCGAAATATGACGTTTTATTGAGTGATTTACAATTGTAATTAGCAATAGGTTTTTGTGAGATAATAATAAGTTACGATAGCTTTTCATCCATATATATTTTTACAACTTAAATTGTAATTATCTTCTGTTTCTAATATATGGGAAAGTAAAAAAAAAATTATAGAAATGGGCAGAAAATGATGATATTTGCATCGACTATATGCAACTGCTCGGATATTAGAAAGCACTTTTGACCGCACTATACATAATTCTGAAAATAATTCCAAACATCATAACAGTTTCTCATGCTTGTTATTACAGCACATATTTAAACCACTATTCTTTTTCAGTTCTCTTGTTTATTTTGACTCCAATTTCAATTAAAAACTTGAAAAAAAAATTTCAATGAATATTCACCTCTTCTTGCTAACAGATGGCAGCGAAGGTTGCATTTCGTCTTTATCTGCTGAACCAAGCAACTTTTTCATCTTGAAAAACACGGAATTAATTTTAATCGAAATGTGATATCAATTTAAATGAATAATTCAGATCAAGCTGCAGCTATCTTAAACAAAACTGAAGACCTAAAAGCTTTCCTAAGATGCAATTCATGCACGTGCAAAGCGCAGACCTGCTTATCCTGATCCTTGACACGTGTATTGGTGCGTTCAGCTTTAACTTGAATTCTATCTAACATTTCATTCTGTGAATCAACTTCCTCGCCAATAGCTTCTCCAAGCATACGCAATCGAGCTAGTTGTGAACTCATTGAATCTAAATCCATTCTATATTTTAAAAAATTACTAAAACTGCATGAAATTATCAGATGCAATATGAATTATTACCAAGATTAGAATCGATTTCATTATCCATGGCCTCCCACCGCGTTCCTTTAATTGTAGCCCGTGAACTTTCACTTAATGTTGGACCGGATGCAGATACCACACCTCCAACATAACTCGAACCTGCTTTGGTAACACCACTTAATTTATCCACAGTATTTCCAAGAACTAAATCCGATTTTAATGGAACCATCTGTAATTATTCATATGTAGACTACAACTAATGTACACACATCTGTGACATGAACCGTTAACATATATTATTAATCGTAATGATTCATCACTCAATCGATGCATTCTATGTACTACGATGAAAATCGAATTCATATAAAATTGATGTAAAATTTATTCTATTTTAAAATCACAAAATCATTAATTCATAATTGTGTTCATTATAGCACACAATACTAGACCTTAATTCAATGCACCATAGTGTGAATAAAAATAATAATCAGCGGAGAAATTATCACTCAAAAAAAACCTATTCTTGATATTTTTATTCTACCTTCATCTTTTACAAAATTATAAGTATTGAAAAATATCAAAATCTTACTAGTGGCTCCTCTTTTGGTGCACGAGAAAATTTATTTTTAAAGAAACCACCGAAGACGGACTTTAAACTATTCAAATTACGCTGAGTCATTTTCGTTGTTCTATCAATATTATCAAGATTCTTTTCCGTATGTTCTAGCTTCTCCCTTTGAGTTAGTAAATCCTGAAAAAATCAGTTAAACAAAAAAATTCATTCGTATCTTTTTCTAAATAAAAAATAGCAATCAATACCTGCGCAGTTGCGATACCAATTTGTTCACTTTGTTCCAAATTCTTTCTTGATCGCTCTGTACTATCTAATGATTCTTGCATGTAACGCTCCAGTTCTCGTTCATAAAAATTAACAACATCTTCAATGCTACCGTCATCATTGTTAGAATTCATCGTTGTGTAACTTTTCACCGGTCCTGGAAATTAAATAAATTTTAACGCAAATAACTATGACTTATAATCCTAAATTGAATTTTGTAACTGTTAGAGTTAAAATTCATTTTTATCAAGTAAGGCTAAGGAAAATGTTACAACGTTAAAAAAATCTTTCTGGATATAAAATAATTTCATGTCTTATAATTAATTTAATAGTAATATTTATAACACATGCTAACAAAATACGTGTTATTTTGGTTATCTGAATATGCATTAAATCAAGCATACTATGTTTACAAACAGATGTCAATAAAGAATGAATAAAATCTTTCATGGCATTCAAAAAATGAATGATGGAACTCATCACAGTTTGTTAGGGATGAATACAGTAAAACATCTCCTAATACTATGAAATAATAATGGTGTTAAGTGATACTTCTGTTCCTTTTGGAATTAAATCTTGCTGAAGTATCTATGATATGATGTGAAATGCTTATACAAAACGATTAAAAGATAATATAGAAAAGTTGAAAATTCAAAATTTCCTGTTACCCCGTCGAGAAGTTAAATTTTGGTGAAAAAATGCAATGAATATTGATATGTGGTAAAAACAAGTGAATTTACCTTTACAAACACTAGGATTTACATAATTATCGTCAAATGGATTTGATGACATTGAACTAAGCGATCAATCACGTCGAGTAACAGAAAAGTTCTGAAAAAGTTAAGTCTTTCGTATCACAGTTTTCCTTCACAGTTACTGCACTTCTCGCATCATCATTTACAAAATGTAAAATTGCTTAAGCATCCAATTATAACTGAAGTACCGGGTGATACAACCCGACCTTAAACCCAAATTATCTATCGTCTCATATAACAAACAGATTTTTATTCACTTATCAACAATCTGTCAGCATCATTCACTCAAATGTGAAAGAATGGTAGTACCGAACAGCCTTTATGCTTCAACTAAAATATCGTCAGTATGTTAGTCAATTATTTACATTACCAAGTTTATACAGTAACTTCCACAGATATACATATGGATGCAGCATTTCTGCTTCTCTTTTCCATCAATACTTCTTGCACACAAAAGAAAGTTGAAATTTAAAAGACTTACACCATAAGAAAACACAAGCTTCCCTCATATAATTTTCAGCAGACTAATTAAGTCAAGTACTAATATAATTTTTGACCAAATTTCGTCTTCAAATTTTGATATCAAACGGGTGGTACAGCAGAACTTTACAAATTAAATAATTTCTTGTTTATCTTATTTCTACAAATTATCTTTGCAACAACACTTTCCTTAAGAGTTAGTACCGAGTTTTGAAAAGAAACTGAATGCGTGTCGTCCATTACTACAAACCTATACGTAGAATCTTTTATTAT
Organism: Acanthocheilonema viteae; assembly: GCA_900537255.1. Classification (NCBI taxonomy): domain Eukaryota; kingdom Metazoa; phylum Nematoda; class Chromadorea; order Rhabditida; family Onchocercidae; genus Acanthocheilonema; species Acanthocheilonema viteae. The sequence continues at coordinate 10,226 of UPTC01000584.1, forward strand.
CAAGTTTACTATTATTTCATCATCTGTTATATTGATTATTCTTCCGTATGTATTATACCATCATTAGATTGAAATTAAATTCAATTTATCAAGTCTAAAAATTGGAGATCAATCTTAAATACAGCTTGTAAAACTTTTTCATAACAATCAAAACAGACTCTTTATTCTAATTTTATTTGAAAAAAAATATTTCTTACACATATCGAAAACGGTATCGAAAATTCGAAATCTTAATTATAACAGACAAACAGAAATAATGACAAATTAAAAACGTTCATTTTTTTGTCTCACTCTGTTCTAAATCTTCCTCGGCTGACAAGTCAATGTCTTCAAATTGTTCGTTTTCATTTATAACAGCTGCAGCAGAACTGCTTTCCACTGATATGCGGGATGCCATTATAGTTCCACTTGAGCCTTGCGTTCCATCTGCTGCAGCTCTTGGGAAAGTCGCTAAACGACCGAAAACAAACAAATGCGAACCTAAAATATGCAAAAATAGAAATTAAATTCCCATATTTTTTTATAAATAATTTCAATATGACTTTGATTTCATTGCTGAAGCCTACCTTCATCGACATTTTCCTTGCAATATGCAAGCGATGTCCGTGTTCCTAAACGCACTCGGAAATCATAATGGCCTATAAAACATCTAAATGTATTGAATCTATTCAACAAATAAAAACACATTTCTTAAAATATCAACTTATTTTTTCTAACAAATCAAGATTTACACAAACAAATGTTCCAAGCAATTATTTATTATCTATCAGTCAATATAAATAATGTACAAATGTACAAATATAATGTACAAATATGAGTCGATTATCCCGATGAGAACACTCACGAAAGCAAACAGCAACAATAAATTCATTACGAAAGTCAACATTCAACAATAAACATCCCAATCATCTGAGCAGAATTTATTCCTAAACCTAAACGATTATTTGTGAAAATAAAATCAATAAGTATTATATAAAAAGTAATACCTCCAAATGAATTTGAGGTGATTCGAACAACTCCAAATTTACCGCCATTTCTGCTTGTTCCGTAGAACGGTTTGCTCGTTACTGTTCCACTAAGGCAAACTCGATTGATGCTGCAATATAATTTATATTCTGTAGGGAAGAAGTGAACAATTGCACGAAATGAATAGGGAATAACTACACAATTAACTAAATAATCCACTTAGTAATTATACATTTCACTAACGAAGCAACTAATTCATGAATAAAACTAACTCGCCATCGAAATGAATGATTAATTGGTTAATTGACTAATAATCAGTTAAGCAGTTGGCTAAGCAAAAATTAATGATTGAACTAGTTTGAAAATATTCTTCCAAAATTTTAACAACAAAACAAAATGTTGTTTGTTATATGTTCAGTTACAGAGCAGTAATACTCGAACTATACAGGATACCTTACTTCCTACGACTGACCGCCGGGGTAATCTGTTCATTAGGTTTGTCTGATGATGGATGACTGCTTGCATCTGTCGGCTGTTGTAAATTGGCTTGCGCTGCAAACAGTCGCCTAGAAACCTGAAGAAATATTTGCTATTTTTAAAAAATAACTTATACATATACATTGTGAATCTGTTTATTGCTTTTAGCCATATATCAACATTTTTTGCTGTAAAATTAATCAACTTAATCAAACTCATCTCTCACATCCACAAAAAAACCATCCTGATATGGCTCCTATACAAAAATGAGCCATATTAATCAATTAACTAGTTATTACGACAGTACCTAATGAAAGATTTCATCCGAAAACTAAAGACTAGATTCTATTTACAAGGATATAAAATAGGAAATATAATTAGAGAAACAAAAAACCTGCTGCACTACAGGTACGCCTGGAACATATCTTGACAATACTTCACGGAACATTTCTTCCAAAATCTCTCTGTAATTTAGAGATTATATTATGCATATATATATATATATATATATATATATGAAAATCCTCTGTTGCAAAGGTCGAGAATTGCAATGATTTCTTTTGAGTCAGGAATTCTTAATAAATACAAGTCACCAGTTCACGCTGATATCCAAAAATATCGTACCCTCAAATAGAAGTTCATTTACACCCAATCCTACAGATCATAACGAGGTTCCGCGGACCTGACCTCACAACATTTACTCCAAATGCCTATTATATCTGCGTAGCTATGGCTTTTCTATCGCACAACTTAAAGAGCCTAGTATGGCTTTCTGTCGCACCAGACCAGATAAACGTCAAGTCAGCTAACACACCTTGCATTTTAGGAAAATTCAGGAGGCCCGTGGTCTGTATCACTATGCATGAGAAACTAGTCTCCCTACATCACTACGGGCATGCTTAATCATGTCCAGGGGAAAATTAGTTTGTACTTTTAGGCAACTTAGCTTTTTTTCTTGTATTGTGATGATTTCTATACTTTTCTTGTTAACTATCAATCTCTGCGAACTCTTCGAAAATAACACTCTTTTCAGTAATTTTCTCAATCTCTGATATTATACTAACGCATAATTTATATTTCTGTAATATTTTCTCTACGTTGTTTCTATAGTTTGATTTTTGAGCATATATCCATACTAATCTAATCTAATTTACTATCATCGATTATTTTCTCGTATTGTAAAAATTTTACATTTTTCCAAGTAAGGATGACTAATACTCCTATATCATTCTTACTTTGTCTTGATGATAGTGGATTAGATTATTGTATAGGTTTACTGTTGTATTTTCGTGAATGCAAGTACTGTATGTATAGATCTCATATACCGTACAATATAATACTGTACTGATGTACGTCGATATCATAGGTTGATGGGGATAATTTGAGGGCCACACTATCAGCATCAAACTATGATATCGATATACATTTTACTTAAAAGGTGTCGTAAATATATTCGAATGTATAATTAGTATTCTTTTTCGTATCTTCTAGTACTGTCCTGAATTATGCGGGTAGTTTCCAAGGAACTTGTAAGTTATTGGGATACAAATAGATACCGTTTTGGTAAAGTTCTCATCTCACCATTAATTGATGAACATTTTAAGAAAATGCTCCAACTATTAGGTCGAGCATTGGTGCGATGGCGTGTTGTACAACGAGCACAACTGCTGCAGGTATACTTTATTATTTTCTAATGAGTAAGATATTTAATAGTGAACACTAAGTGATAAGAAGCATTGATACTAATTGATAAGAAGCATTGAATCTTGTTCAGTAAGTAACTGTGTTGTGATCTTAGTGAATTAAATGTTATGGTACAGTGATTAATTCAATTGTTCATCTTAATTCTATCGTTGCTGTATTTATTTCAGAAATTGAATTAAAGGCTTTGACAAGATTCTGCGTATCTCATTGTATTTGCTTGCAAGATTAATGGTTTTCTAATATTTTTTTTAGCACAGTGGCAGAAATTTGGCTACGCAGGATCAGAAGGTGGTTGAAGAAATCAGTGGTGATGGTGCAAATTTCCCTGCAGATGCAGAAGATTTTGGAGGATCGGAAGCTGATGTAGACCCTAGGGCACGTTATAATTTTGAGTAAGACATATGATGTTTTTTTTTTTTGAAATATCCTGGAAAACTGATATGAATAAGAAAAAGAACTTTAGGAATATAAAGGATCAAAATTTTCCTTTTTTATTATTTTCAAGATTTGACATTATCTTGAGCACATTTTTTTCTTTTCTGTTAGTTATTCCTTATTACACTATATTTTTATAGTGAGAATCATATTGAAGTGACCGGTATTGTTCGAGGACCACCGAGAGTATATACGATGCCAACCGGCCGACAATATGCTATTGTAAAGCTGTCAACAACAACTGGTACAATATTGATTGCGTTTAAGAAATGAAATCGATTTCAAAAAAAAATGGAAGTATTTAGATCCAAGAAAAAACCAAAGGCAAAAAAACCAGAACTTTGAATTTTTGGATAAAATTGTCAAAAATATATATAAAGTTTTTTGAAGTAGATCGTCGAGGTTCTGGACGATTTGTCTCATTTGTTGATGTTTTTGCTCCTAATAATACAGTGGATTATATCAAGGATCATATACGTGAAGGTATATTGTTTCGATCATTTTGCAATTATCCTTCTTTGCGCAAAGATAATTATTTTTGGAGTATTAGATCATTGGTGATTTAACTTCTTTATCAAAGTGTCGAATGTATTTCAGGAGTACAGGTTTACGTGAGCGGTCAGCTCCGGAGTAGGTTGCGGACGGATGAAGATGGACGATCATTCCAGGATGTGCGAGTTCAGGCTAATGGACTTTTCAAAATCGTTGATCCAAAACATGTCGCAGCAGAAGAGAATATCGCAACTGAGAAAGATGTTAATGACGTGGATTCAGAAATGAAGCAAACTGCTTCATAAAATGTTGCAAAAACGTGAACTTTTTTTTGCATTTTGTCAGTGTTATTGTTCATGAATTATATCCATTGTGAACATTTCTTATTGTTTATTCTAGTTATTTTTTGTGTACAATTTATTCACTTTCAAAAACAATAAAAGAAATTCGATGAAGTAAAATTAATAACGTATAATCTTTCCTCCATATATCTTTTAATGATATTATTTTACGTTAATTGCTTGAAGAGATTACTGTCTTGTATCACTGATTCTAACTTTTTGCTTTTCAAAAATATTGTTTTACACTAAGTATTGAGTGAGTTTATTAGTGACAAATCATGGATATGAAATATAATATTTGCAATGCTTTACAAATAAACTGGAACAATTGTTTGCTTTGAAATATGCAAATTCTCACCCGCGTTCTTGTTGGAATACAGGTTGAGTTATTTGTTGAACTTAAATCAAGTTAGGTAAATGGAACTAAACTTGATCTAGAAACTCTAGTTGAAGCGATGCAGTTGCTTAAACTGGAATTTCTAAATCCAAATTTTTTGAGAACTATATGTGATCTAATGACTTATACGGCGAATTTTTTTAGGAAGGTAGTTTTCAGGAAAATTGTAGTAGGGAAATTTAGGAATTAAAGCAAAAAAAAATTGCACTAAATTAAGTCAAAAACTGCATGCGAATCACTAATAATTCAACAACCGATTGAGTAAATTGGAGGAAATATACTGATTCGCGGAAACCTGTTTGGTATACCCTCGTGTTCTAATCCGAGAATATCAAGGAGTACATGTGATTAATGTACGATAGATCAAAAAGTATATTTGAAAACAAAATGTCACATATAACAAAGAACCTAAAGAAACTTGATGAAAATGCAGCGCATAATTGAATTTTACTATAATTTCATTTAATATTTGATTAAAGTTTGTTTTGAATGGTTAATAATTCACTTAGAAATTTTCTTGAGGCAATGTTTCTGAAGGTTTTAACTTCTAAGAATATTTTCCATTCATATAACCAACATAAAGTAATTTTAAAAAATAAATTTTATCTTCTTCAGAAATCTAATTATTGTTCAATTTTTATTATTCAGCAATTTGTTAATTATAAATTATTTAAAAAATTCTAAAATCTCAAGTGATTTTACCAAATGTTTCAAACAGTTCTACAAGAAAGAGAGAGATTGCCACATTGTTATTATGATTAAAAAAAAAAATGAACCTCGCGAAATCAATAAGCTAGCGTTTAAAAATAAATTCAAGGATTAAAATGACTATAGCGATCAGTAAAAATATTGATAAACTATCTTAAAAAACAAAAATGAAAATAAGTAAGGGAAGAAAATTGAAGAAAAAAACTTCCTCAATCAGTTTCAAAAATGATATTTTTATTTGTTTGAGTTTTGTGCTTGACACTTACAGTTAATTATTTATTTACAGTTACTTAATCATTCACAAATTTATTGAAAAATTAATTTTAGGGTAAATTGATACTCCCGAACATATTAAGATATGAATAGTCTTTTTTATTCTTGCCGAACTGATTGAATTTTTCCGTGAAAATTTACTGAATTCTGCAAAGAAAACAGCAAAATAAATTAAAAATAAAAAAAATAAAAAACAACTACAAATATAATAAATAAGTTTCAATTTATTGATTTACAAACTTCATTCTCATATTTTTAATTAATTTCGTTCATTCTTATTAAAAAAGTGACATATGTGAAAAACAATAATGTAAAATTTCCTTTGTAACTTACTAATAATTAAATGTAAATTATCAAATGAAATTAGTAAATATTAGCTATTGGAAAGTTTGGAAGTGATTATGTAAAATAAAAAATTAAAATATTGATCAAGTAACTTATAAATATTTGAAACTTTCGAACTTCGGAAATAGAACTAAATTATTAAAATTGCAAAATTTGAATGCAATTTTACCTGTTTTCCTATCATGTAGCGCTTTCGGCAATTGATTCCGTTTTTTGTCACCAAATTGTATTGTGCTGTTTTGAAATAATTTTATCGTAAAATTGCATTCTAAAAATTAATTAAATTAATGCTTAATTACATCATTTCATGCAAATAAATTTTGTCATAAACGATAAATGTAAAACAAAAATGTGCGGAGGACTCCCATTTCAATTAAATGTTCAAATAAATTTTAATTTCCAACAAAAATTTTAAAAGAAACAGAGAACAAATTTGCATAATAAATTAAATATGCTCCCTACGTTTATTTAAAACAGTTCAATCTAATATTAAAACTGGAAATTTTAAATTTGTAAATAAATGTTTCGTAAATTCTCGGAAAATACCAAATAACACTTTAAATACATCATTATATATCATTTGATTGCTTTTCAGTTCAAGCGATTGACGTCAATGAAATGATCAGTGATTTGTTATTAACGTAAATATTTTTTTTTTTACATTCCATGATGTCATTTCAATGATTTCATAAAATTTATTTTTATCCGCACGTCACTCTGTTACTTTTCATTTTTCACTTCATTTTCATTCGACCTAAATGAGTTATTGTGATACAACCAAAAATTGCTGAATTTTCATGTTTTACGTAAACTGAACGTATAGTGAAGTTATAAGTAAAATTATGATTAATCAGAGTAAATTAGTTGTTATTCCATCAATCAATTAGTTGATTGCTTTTGTTATCAGTTGATCGAATGCTGACCTATCATTTAGTTGTTTTTTCAACAAACATTATTATATGGTCATAGAATAGCAAAAAAAAAATGATCAAAATAATAGATATCAGATATGATAATTGCAATTTTTATCCGTGATAAGTTGCAAATGGATAATTTCCTAAATTTGCAAACAACGTAATCCTTTATTTAATCAGTTCAAAATTTTATAATTTATCATCCCAAAATTACATTTCTATTCAAATTCATTTCTAATTGCAGTTGATTGAAATTAAACTTTCTTTCGATTGTTCTCTCATTTAAGGAAATTTAAAACTCATCATGAATTAACTTGAATACAATGTAGTCAGTTATTATTCCTTGATTAAACAACCAAATCAATTAAATCAAAAAAAAAAAAGAAAAATAATGAACTAAATACTGAAAGTGTTAAATACTGAAGACCGATCAGTATCGATGTGATTCTCTTAGATGAGTAATAATACACATTAAAAAGCATTCCATAATTTCTTTTACATGCTTAAAATGTTCAAATATTTAAATATACATATTTTCCTAACTGTCTATCAAGATGCTTTGAAAGGAAAAAACAGAAAGAAAAATTGAACTGTACTTGTAAAACAATTTTGCATTCATTCCAAAGGTAGCATAAATTTAATCAAAGAAATTTGCACAAATAAAGTATAATTTAGGCAAGAAAGATGGAAAAGGGAAATTTAAAATTCAAATGATAAAATTAGTAATGTATTTAGAGAGTTTAAAGCTAAAATAGATTTGTAGAGTGAATTTTGCATGAATTTCATTAATAGCCATAAATTGACAAACCCCCCCTAACGAATCAGTATCACTGTACCAAAAAAGATGCAAAAAATGAAATTAATTTTGATGAGAGGTATGTTCAAAGGAAAATTTTGTTGTTTATCATTTGACATTTTTCTTTAACAAGCATTGGGAAGAAAAAAACCAGAAAATAAAACGAATGAAATAATTGCTTGTTAACTTCTTGTTTAGTACAAAAAGCAAACTTTTATTTTTGGAAAAAAAATTAAATTTTTCTTTCTTTTTGTAATGGAAAAAGTTGTTTGAAATTTATTTTATTTTATTTTATTTTAAAGGAAAAAAATTTGTGCAATTATTAGGAGGATAATTTTCATCTTTTATTTCACTTAATTATTAATTAATTTATGCACTTTTTTTTATACTGAATAGATGTATTCATTTTTACATTATAATAGATATTGCATTTTTTCACATAATATTAAAAAAAGTTATTAAATTAAAAGTTATTAAATTTTAATATCAAAAGTTAAAAGCATTAAAAGTACTATTAAAAGTTTTAAAAAAGTTATTAAATTAAAAAAAAATATCATATCGTACTAATTTTTACATTATATGACAGATATTACATTCTTCTCGAGAAAAATAATTTTTTCTCTTTAATTGCTGCAGTTATTTTACATTTATCATATTTTTTTTCCGGTTAATGTATTTATATTGAAATTGTTTAGCAGCTTTTACAATGGAACAAATTTTTTAATTGATTTTTGCTATGTTGCATTTACAACAATTTTCCAATGAATGACGCAAGGGAGGATCAAGTGTTAATGCTTTCAACACATCATTTTTATTTTTTCAAATTTTCATTTTTGCTTTTTTCACAATCCAATCCAATATTTTCATCATAAGAAAATTTTTTTCCTCTTAAAGCGATAAGTACAAGTTAATTTTAAAATTTTCCATTAAAGATAAACTAACAAGAGAATTATTAATTAAGTGAAATAGAAACGAATTGAGATTTTAAAAACATTTTAAGTATTTGCATGTTGAAATAAGAAGATATATTTGCATCAAATTGAAATTTTAGATTTTGGAATTAAATACCCACAATTACTAATAGATAAGAGATGAAAGTTTGAAGGAGAAAGATAAATTGGATAAAAATGATAATAGATAGCATATAAAAAATGTATCATAATGTAATACAAATAAAGATTAGGAAATGATTAATCAAAATGTAATTTCTTTCTTCGGAAAAGATTCTTTCTCATTATCACTTACATTATTTGCTTTGATATAAAATTGATTGGTAATATGAATTAGATGGAATAAACAAAAGAGAAAGAAGTTTTTTAGAAATGGATTTAAATTTTGTTCATTTCTAAATTTTGTAAGAAGGAAACTAAATATCAATTATTTCTGAAATTCGTGGAAAAGAATTCAAATTTCGGTTGCTTTCAATTTTTACTTTTTTTTTGCATTTCTCTCACTCGCTTTTTCTTGTCTCTTCTATATTACATGTAAAATGGCTTACATAATTAAATTTTTCATTGAAGTTTTTTTTTTTAAATTTTATTTTGAATTTATCATTTCAATGATATAAACAAAAATGGCTTTCTAAATGCAGTGATTATGCTAGCATGTCTTGCATATGAGGAAGTTTATGGAAGTGTAGCAAATGTGGAAACCAAAGTTGGCCAAACGGTACATTTGAAATTCGACAAATTCATTCGCAATATTGACATCGAATTGAAATGTTCTGAAAGTGGCATCGCCTATTATAGGGCAATAATCAAAGATGGTAAAATAACAAAATATGGGGTAAATTATTTGTTTTGTATTTTTGTGAGTAAAGAAAAGATTTAATTAAAACATAATTTGTTTATTGATAATATAGTATTAAGGAATAATTAGAACTAACTGACAACACTTTCAAATATCTCATATCAATACAATTTAATTTAATTTAAAACAAAATCAAACAATTATTGTTATACTTCACGTTTTTTGTAATTAATATGTTGTAGGCAAGACGTTTTGGGAATCGGATAACCTTTATAGACGGTAACCTTATCATACGAGACGTAAACGAAAACGATGCGATACCATATGTGTACAAATTAGGCCATTATTCACAGAAAGTAAGACTTATTCTTTCACATTAAATTTATATTGTTTTTACCAAATGATTTTATCACTTTGATACTATCCATTGTAACGATCAGAATACTATTTGTAAAAGTTGTCAATGAAAATTTACAAAATGATAGAATGACTTGTTAAACCATGCTTCTGAGCTTCTAATATTCTGAGGATTACAAGTAATTTAGAATATTTCAATTGCCAAAAAAATTCAACTATTTCTGGTTTAAGATTATGCATATGTGAGGCATAGAAAACGAGGTGAATGAAGACTAAATCAGATTTAGGAGATAATTTAGTTGATTATCAAAAAATGATGCAGAAACTTTGCGAATAAACTCTTGAGCTTTGAATCAAAGTACCGAGATCTCACGTTGTTTATTGTTCCCATTTACCTGTTATCTGTTTAACCTCAAAACAAAAAAAGCCAATCACCTTTACATACCGCTGTTCAGATGATTGAATTTAAGAAAAAATAAATAATGTTGCAAATTAAATGGTCTGGAACCAAATAATTTATCACTAATATTGAATATTGATAAAAATTAGAAATGTATCGTAAGTTCAGCAACTGTTGCTAGTATTTAATGTTATCTTCCAATCGGCAGTAAATGGAATGCTTTGATTATTTTAAATGACTATAGCAATTAAAGCTTTAAGAATAATTGTTTGAATAAAAAAAAACAACGAATTGCAACCATTTAATTTCGTTGTAATTATGGCAACAAATAAATGAAGTAACTTATTTTTTTGAAAATCAAATTACTTTATTAATATATAATTGTTTCGTTTCTGAATATGCTTAATGTAATAGAATTTACCAACAAATTATCATTTTCATACATACTTATAATTATTTGCGTGCACTGTCATAATTGGCAATAAACCAATCAACGGACTCTTTGATTGCTACTTCGAATGGTGTAAACTTGAAGTTTGGTAAATATTTACGTAATTTAGCATTTGATGCAGTCTTCTTGTGTTGCCCATCAGCTTTTGTTCTGTCTTGCACTATTTCACCCTGAAATAATTTCAGATAAACCTATCTGTCATTCACTAGGAATAAGTGTCAGTTGAAATGTCCGCCGATCTTGATATTTAAGGGATCATTTTCAAATGGTACTTTGAAGTCGAAAGCTTTGACAATGGCGTGAACAGCGTCCATAATTGATACTTCATCTTCCTCTCCTACTGATAATATGATTGGATCAATTTCCTGAAATTCGCTACAATACTGCAAAACTAAATTTCAAAGGAAGAAGAAAACTCGATCTGAATAAAGTGTGAAAGAAATGAACCTCGTAAGATCGCACGACCCAAATGAATAATCGAGCCAAATCAAGGGAGTAAATAAATTGACGCAACGGTGTACCGCTACCAAAAACCTGAAAAGAGGGTGAGTAATGGTTTTTGAAAATATTACAGGAAATATAATAATAAAATGAATTTTTTCTCAGATATTATTTTAATATTTTTGTAAAAAAATATTTTTGAAAAATATATATTGTTATAGCCCTTTTATTGTTCTTTCATCTTTTCTTCCATGAAGAGGAAGAAAATCTGCTTGAAAAGAATAATACAAACAAAAAAACGAAAACGAAATATCGAGTTATTTGAACTGCATTAACATCACAAATGATACTGTGAGTCAAATGCAAACTTCCAAGGGAGTCCTTTTATGCTTCGCAATATAGGTTTTATGAATTAAGGCCGGAATGACGTGCCCATCTTCTAAATTGTAGTTATCATATGGTCCAAACACATTACACGGTATTACAGATGTATATTTTCTGCAAGATTTGAACGAAAAATTAGAAAATAATAAAAACTGTTGCAATGTCACAAATGATACAATAAATATTTAGTTTTTTGTTTAAATCAACATCAAATAAATAACTGAAAATCACTATAAATAAATTTATATTGTTAGATTTGAATTCGATATTATTCTTAATGGACAAATTGAATAAAAACTGTTCAATATCAGACGAACTTTTAGTAGAACAATGAAATTTTTCAATAAGTCGGATGACTTACCGACCAAATTCTTGAGCATATCCTCTATTAAGCACATCAATCATCCTTTTCGCATATGAATAACCAAAATTACTGTTATGAGGAGGACCGTTATGAACCTGTAAAATAATTACCACTAATCGAATTTTTGGATTGATTAAGTGAAAACATAAAAACAAAAGTGTTATACATAATCGATTTGGACATTATATGCCATAATGATGGTGCATGGACAACCATGATTAGATAATAATGAAGTATAGCAAATATAAAATTTAAATAAATTACTATATATCGATCGATCAAAACAAACCAGCCAATTTAAATAAATGGAGCAATTTGAAGATTAATAATATCACTTTTGCCTGAATAGATTGGTAATATCCATTTCTGATAATTTAGATGTACTACATAAGAACTAATGTAACGTATAATAGAATAATCGTAGTTAAAATAGACATTCGATATGATGCGAAAATTCTCACTTACCATAGTTTCATCGATTGGATATGCAGTTTTGTCCGGAAAGACACATGTTGACAGACATGATATACACTTTATAACATCGAATTCATTGCATGCCATTAGTACATTATCATTGATTTGCTGAAACAAAACCTCGTTGAATGTACTATTTCCACCTTAAAATGAATTACGGCAATTAAAATTTTCATTAACTTCAAAATCAATATAAAAAGAAGTCACAGTTTTCGATAGTTAGTACCGATCAACTTAATCAAATTTTGTTTAGTCGGAAAAACATTTCAAATATATAATTGGAATAACTACTAATCCTTAATCAGTGTGAAAGTAGTGTATCGGTAGTGTTCTTGGGAAGCGGTAAAAGCAACGAGTTCAAGTCCTATAATCGGCAGACAATGATGAAAGTACTAGAGTCTCAGATGGACAACATGATTGGAAAGAAGTGCTCATCCGCTGAGTCTGCAGAAATTGCTACTAGCGGCTTTTTACTGCTGTCTTTAGGAAAGTTCAATAAAAGAAGTTACAAAGCAAGTCCCCAATTACCATGTTTTTTCGAAAGAATTGCAAATTACAATGGAGATTGTGGAAAAGACCGCCAACCATAGCAGCTAAATGAACCACATGAGAAGGCTTATGCTTCATGAACAGTTTTCTGGTAGCTTCAGCATCCGTTAAATCACAATCTTTTCGGCCAATGAAAATCCACTTTTCATTTGGACGTGTTTCCTCAGTTGTTATTATCTGCAAAATGTGTCGAAACAGGATAAACTGATAATGGAATCAATCCTCATCTATAATTTATCATAATTTCTTTTTCAAAACTACTGAAAATGAAATTTATTTATAAATGAATGTTTGAGAATGTTACGGTAAATCCAATATGTAACAGAATGATATCTGATAACAGAAAAAATGATATTAGCATAAGTAGCAACTGTTTCGCCAAATAATTCGTTCGTTTTCTATATCATGAATAATAATTTTTCAATGAAGTTTTATACCTAATTTTATTTTTTTTGCATCTAATTTACATGCCTGATAAATTTGACATCCTCTGTGTGCAATGAACAACATAAATCTGAAAGAAGGATAAAATTCTCCTGATACACTATTACCGCTAATTAAGATTATAATTTATGAACTTGAGAAAAAAACAAAAACACCACCTTCTCAATGGATCGTCCTACAAGGCCTGTGCCACCAGTCACCAATACTGTCATCGACTGTCCCCGACCCATTATTTAATGCTATTTTCCAAATTTCCCTATAAATTAACAAAATTCAACTTGAAGCATATCAAGCAAAAGCACAACATTTAATTTGTATTCCATTCTTGCTTACACTCAAATTTTTAAGGAAGGAATTTTTAAGCTCAGCTATGTAGAGCAACTATAGCGTACATAACCGAAGGTGAAGATTTTCTTGACCTCCTTTCACGTAATCAAATATCCAGGCACAATTTTTACATTAGGCGTTAAATATCCAAGTATGAGCGTTTCACAGTCTGGTGAAATTAATTTCCATTGCCCTTCTAAACATAGAAGAGTAACTTCTATTTTCAACTTATTTGATCGTGATAACATTACCCATTGAGCTAACTTAACTATTTTAAGCTTAATCAGTAGGAAATGTAAAGATGCAGAAACCACCATAGTGTACGTTTATTCCTAACAAGGAATACATCTGTCAGGCGACAATAACCTACTTTACGGTAACTTTAGAAAGTTAAAAATAAAACTATCTCACATTTATATTTCCTTTTCCTTATCATAAAGATGAATTCATTTTTACTTCAATTTTTGAAAACGGTTACTCCAATCAACAAAGTCACCTTGAAATAAGAATCGATCTTAATTAAACCAAAAAAATCCATTTTCCTTCACAAGCGTTTAAGTTGTCAAAATTTCTAATCACGTTATTTTATAGCAAGAAATAATTCACCAAAAAACAGCAGGTCAAACGGCGTTTTCTAACGATTTCACAACAATGTATTGATTGGATCCTATTACCACACTAAAATGAAAGCTGGAAAAAAACGAAAGAAATGTAAAGTACAAGAGGAAAATGAATATAAATCATTGATGATATCCAAGCACAGTTCGAACACATTTATGGACACGTTTCTTTTGCAATTATGCAAGTGATAAAAACGTGTTAGGCGCAAGTCACTTTTGAAAAACTATTGCAAATGGAAAGGGTAAACGAGATTACTGCAAAAGTGAACAAGAACACCACAACACTAACAAACAAATATCCGAAAAAAAATGAGAATATTTCGTTGTATTAATTCTTTCTAATAACCATCTGGCCGTTTCATTGCGTATTTTTTCGTGTAGTCTTCCGCTGTTTTATTGAATTTTTTCCTATCTTTCGTAAATTCTTCTGCAAGATCTGCTCGTAATGGATGATCTGGTTCTGGTTCCGTAATTAAACCAAGCAGTGCATTCATCACTGAAAATCGTATCATTTCAAAGCAATATGAAATAAGCAGCAGGAAAGTATGCTAGTTTAAGTTCACATATCGTTTTTTTTTTCAATATTCAGCTGAGGCATCACAACAAAAAGCATGTCATTCTCTGTTATGTTAATTCAAGGTTAGAATATCACTGAGAAGTTGGTTTCGACGATTACACAAAATATGAATGTGCCGAATTTTATCGCTTTTAACAAACTTTCAGAATGTTATCACTGAACTGTGATTATACATAGCATTGAAAAAAACATTTGTTAATGGAATGAAAGCAACAGTTCTGCATCCGTCAACACTTTTAATCACTAACAAATTTTGCAAATAATTTCGAAGTTATATCAACAAAATGTCAGACTGGAGATGCTGAGTAATAATTTCCCCTTCAAAACTACACCTCACAGTGCAAAAAAATAACCTTGTTCAGTTTTGGTAGCAGGTTTCCAGTTGTCAGGTGATATGATCGGAAGACATACTTGTCCTTTCTCGTCAACATTTGGGTGATAAATCTTCGTCAAAAATGTAATTTTAGGTGGTTTAAACGGATATTCAACTGGAAAATCTATAGCTACTTTAAATGCTCCCTTGTTGTATGGTTCTTTATCCTGCAAATATTATATAAATAAAGAAATGCCTTATTCGTTAATATCTAATAAATTTGCCCTTCAATTTCACTAATCTTGCTCCAATAAAAAACACAAGATATCTACAAAAGGTATTTTCACTAGTTCAAACTTCCCAACATAAAACTCAAATCACGAAATCAATAGCATTATTCCTTTGATGCGACATACTCATCTGTTAATATGCTTACCGGGACAAGAAGACCTGTCCAGTGAAGCAAATTACTTTCGTCAAATTCAACACAGCAGAACGTCCTCGAATCAGATGATTGAATATCTGTCAATTCCTATAAAAGACACTAACATGTTCAAAACAACAACGATTAAAAATCACAAGAAATACACAACTTGAACATCGAGCAATCATTAATAATAATGAAATGGCTAAACAACCCTCGCTTCTAAAATGGAAATAGTTACCAATATAAGTCACATTTCAAAAAAAAATGATAAAACTGTCAGCGCCAACCCAATCGGTAAACGACCAAAAATCAATTACCATATGAAGTTTATCGCACTATATGGTAATGCTTAAATCAATTGCATTATATTTACAAAAATTAAATAAAAATCGCTTCAAAAAAAGCCAACAAACTTTTTTCAATCGACGTGAAGAAGAGGCCATTTTCGAGCGAAATTAATATAAACCTTAAACATATCAATTACAAAATGGAGAAATGAAGCAAATAAATGCAATCAAACGCTATATTTTGAAAAGATCAGATTATTATCATTCTTGTCCAATGAAACTGTGGCACACAATTATTTCACATAATTATTAGAGGTTTAATTTATATCATTTTCACTAAAATGGATTTAAAGAATTTCAACAATTCAATCACTATAAACATTTCTTATATACTCTTTCTCTCAATGATTTTTAGGAAAAAAAAATGAAAAGAACAAATTTATAATATCAAAACATTACTAGCGTAAAAGATAATAAGATAATAATGTATGCCAGAAATCGAGATTGATGCAAACTGCAATGTTTCAGAATTCTACCTAACGATTAACACAAATAACGTGCGTTCTTTTTTCCTAAGTGTTTTATTGAGATGGATGCTATGAATAATTTGTTGGCTAAAGTTGTTTTTAATTTTTCTTTGTTTCTTATTCAATGGCCAGTGCTCTGACTAATCACAGGGTCTATGCCTATTGTTTTGGAGTTAACTTCTTTGCAGTGTTAGATACTCTATTCTTCAGTATTTCATTTATGATATGAATTCTACTTTTGAGAAAGTAATGTCCACGTAATTTTTCATTATCTTAACATATTAAAGAATAAAATTCAAGCAACATGCAACAGTGTAACATAAAGAGAGGAACGGCTTACTGACTTGATAACTTACCAAAAATGACCGACTCATCTGACTATCCGGCAATTTGGACCTCCCCCGCAAACGCCCTCACACCCCGTGACTCACAACTGAATTCCCTTTCGCCCACTTCAACGGCCCTTCATGATGGGATACCATGAAAACTTTGGTGCCGGAAAATGGTGTGAAACCGAATTTGTTGCAAAACGGAAAAGGCGGAAAAGGACAATTTATAAATTCGATCAATTTCACGAATTTTTCTCTTTTTGGGTGGATTTGAATGAGTGGCAGGGAAGGAAAGTTTGATTGGTAATGCGGAAACCGGAATGAATATGATTGCGGAAAGCATTTAGTGGTTAGGCATTAGGAGAGAGTGAGGTTTTTGTATCACCGCTCTTTATTCATTATATATGACGTGTTTATGTAATGAACACGATTAACCTTTGACATTTGGAAAAGTTTTGTAAGGTAAGAACTGTTTGGAGTAATGTATGTAAGAGTTTAGATGAACACTGAAAATTAGCAAGGAATCATTTTGTATTTGCGGATGAAAGTACCTGGAAGTTAGCTTCGGGTTATGATTTGTATTGTATACTTGAAGATCTTTTTGCATGAAGAATAGATGATCATTTCCTCATTCCAAAAGGAAATTCCTGGAATTGACCAGATTTCAGATTGATAGAATAGAAAGAGATGAACAATATTATGGAATCTAAGAATCAACCGGTAGATATGAAATGCTAGATAGAGATTGCGAATATTACTGATGATTAATAAATTCTTAAGATTAGAAATGATGATTAGGGTTAGAAAAGATGACAGAATATGAAGAGAGCGTAGAAGTGAACGAAAAATTGATTAAAATATTACTAAATTAATCCAATTGAGTGTTATCATTATGTAATATGAATTGAAATTACTGTAGTATAAAAATTCACTTACTCAATTAGTAAATATTTTGCAAATCTTAACTATTTTGAAAAATATTTTCTAGTCTTTATTACTTTATGATAAATTATTGTAAAATGCTTTTTAAATTTAATTACTTTGTTGTGAAGTATTTCCAACTTAAGTGTTGGAATATAAAAAATTTCCTTTTTAATTCAAATGTACCTTGAAACATTAGATTGGATATTGTTATAGTTATTATGCTGTTTAAATGTAATTTAATCTTTAAAACAATGTAGTAAGTAGTACTTTTTCTTTCAGGAAGTATCCCGTTTTCTAGAACAATCAGATTAATGGATAGCAGTCTTGCAGTTCCAAAAATTACCGATACGGAAGGATCACATGTGCAAAATGAATTCTATCGATTCATCAATGAGTAAAAAATACTTTTTTCACAGTATTTAGTTTCATTCGTTCTTTAAAATCAATTATTTAGACAAGCAAAATTTTTTGATTTGAAGTACTTTAAAATCGTTAACTTTCGCCTGATAAGGGTTGTTGAATCAAATCTAAACATCGTTTCACACATGTTTTATGGAATATCAAACGAAAATTTATTGCTAGATTCGAAAATGCAAATGGAACACTTATTTATAAAGAAGAAATTCCACATCTATACCATCCAGAACGCAACACGCTGTTTGTCCAGTTTGATGACCTTTTCTCCTTCAGCAATACGCTTGCATCAGCGCTTGAATTGCAGTTTTATAGGTAAGATTCATAATTTCAGTCTTTTTTTGCACTTTCGACAATCATGAAATAATTTGAAATCATTTGAAATTTTAAAGTTTTTCTGACAAGTTATATTTTGCAGACTATATCCATATTTATGTAGAGCTCTGCACCTGACTATCATGGATGGTTGCAATGACGATAATATAAGACAACGGTTGCAAAGGAAGGAATTTTATGTCAGTATTGGACAAATTAGAAACAAACTCAGGTTTTGTCTATGTCTTTCTTCTTTGACCGACCCTTGCAGCTATTTTTTTTTAAAAGAATTTGTGGAAAAATATCATTATATTCATTATTATCCAAACATTTGCATCCAAATTATCTAATATTTGAACTTAATCTAGAGTTCGCGAATTAACAGCTAGTAAAATTGGCGCTTTGACGTGTATTTCGGGACAGGTAGTGCGAACACATCCAGTATATCCTGAACTTCATAAAGGTGTTTTTATCTGCGATGACTGTGGAACGAAAGTTAAAAATGTTGAACAACAATTTCGCTACACACCGGTATTATTTTTGGTTTGCTGCTGATTCATAGAATTTTTGAGTTAGAAATTTGATGTAAAATTGTGACATATATGTACTTTTGTGGTTGGCTTTACAGTTAACAACTTGCTGAGTTATTTTTTTTAACTTGCAGCATAAATTAAACTATTACCTTTATTAATTTCCATAATAGCTTCATCTAAAAAAAACAGATTTGCAGCCGGCACAATGTGCAAATCAGCAATGCAGTAATCGTGGTCGTTTCCAGCTGGATATCTACGAGTCATCATTCATCGATTTTCAGGTATTTTTAGTATTTGAAGTTTTTAATATTTCCTGATGATTAGAGGCTTTGAATAGCAGATTTTTTTTTCAGAAAATACGTATGCAAGAAACTCAAGCGGAATTACCACGAGGTAGTATCCCATTAAGTTTGGATGTTATCTTACGCGGTGAACTCGTTGAAACCATACAACCCGGTGATCGGTGTGATTTCGTCGGTGCACTGATTGTCATTCCAGATGTAGCTCAGCTGAGTGCGCCAGGTAAGAAATTTCTCAGTGTTAAGTTCAGACTTTAGATTTAAATTGTTTCGGGAAAATTTTCGAATAATTTTATTTTAAGGACTTCGAGCAGAAGCTTCCAGTCGTAATCGACGTCGTGGTATTGGAAAGGAGCAAGAGGGTATTACTGGGTTGAAGGCTTTGGGTGTGCGAGATATGAACTATAAATTGGCATTCCTAGCATGCAACGTTACGGCCTCAATTCCTTCGGTTTGATCCTAACACATACTTTATATTTCTTATTTAATGACTTACAATTGATATGTTTTTCAAACAGAAATGAGCATTGATCACTAAAATTTTTCTCGTAAATCGTTTTTTTTAGTAATAGATAAGTTGAAAGTTTTGATGATTGAAATTTTCAAGCAGTTATTCATACGTAAGAAAAAATGGATTATATAAGATGAAATCAATTTGTTATTCATTATTCTCCTTTCAGTTTGGTAGTCGAGTTCTTGCACATGAAGATTTGGACCATAATGAGTTGTGGTCACAGTTATCTGAAAATGAAAAGAAGGTGATGCGTAAAATGAGTGAAGATAAATCAATCGCCCAAAATCTTATTTGCAGCTTGTTTCCAGACATTTATGGGAATGACGAGGTTATTTATCTTTTTATTATTTTATTCGCTGCTCATTTGATGTTCGTTTGATTTTTGATTTTCTCAAAATATTATGTATAGAGAAGTTAGTCATAATTTTTTTGGGGATAAATCTTCTATGAGCCTGGATCGAAAGAGTTTTCAGTCTGAAAAAAAGCTAAAAAGTCTTGTTTAAAATATAAGATTTATAGGTAAAGCTTGGAGTACTTCTGATGCTTTTTGGTGGTGTTCAGAAACGAAGTGAGGGAGAAGGAACTACTTTGCGTGGCGATATAAATGTTTGTTTGATTGGTGATCCAAGCACAGCGAAAAGTCAAATTTTGAAGTTCGTTGTTATTATTTAAGTTCAATATCCATTGTTGAATATTTTTCCTGATCTAGTATTACTTGTCATTATTTCAGGACAGTGGAGCACTTTTCACCGAGAGCGGTTTATACTTCCGGCAAAGCATCGTCAGCAGCTGGTTTAACAGCAGCAGTTGTAAAAGACGAGGAGTCATTTGAGTTTGTTATTGAAGCTGGTGCTTTGATGCTCGCGGACAATGTTTGTTTTCAAATATGTTCTAATTTGAATAACTTTTTATTTCAGACAAAAGAAAAAAGATTTGGAATAAAACTATTGAATTTCCTGTGATAATTTTCTATAAAATTTAAAAATTTTAGTGGTTCTAAGAAATAATTATTTCAGGGTGTTTGTTGCATTGATGAATTTGACAAGATGGATGTGAAAGATCAAGTTGCAATTCACGAAGCCATGGAACAGCAAACTATATCGATAACGAAAGGTGGAAAATTCAATTCTTGTTTCTTTGCAGTTATTCAACCGTAACTGTTTTTTGTGCTTCAAATATATT
>UPTC01000585.1:0-12645 GCA_900537255.1 Acanthocheilonema viteae
AATGAAGAAAGAATGAAATTATTATGACATTTCCGCGTCTTTGCATTCCAACACGTTATTGTTTCGCTGCTCCCTTATATTTTCTTTTGACTGATTTCTTTATTGATGAAGATCTGTTTGCTACTAACCTAACAGTTCCATTTCTTCTCCAACCTTTAGAATTTTCAACATTAGTTGAAGGTGGCAGGTGTCGGAGGCGTTTTATTTCACGCCGAGAAAAACGATGATCACAATGGGGTTCGTTTTTTTTTAATTTTATCTCATTCTTTGAAGTAAATGAACTTTTAAAGCTATTCTTTCACCAATGCTTTCTTCTCATTTTTCTGAGAATCTTGTCTCTGGCTGAGAGACAGTCAGCTGCTTGTGCTTCCAAGATTTCAATTAGCCAATACTCTATCTCATATTCTTTTGTGTTAAATGTCTCTGCTCTCTGTTTAATTCAGTTGCTAGTTGAATTTTCAAAACATTTGTCAAATCGGTTTAGCAAATTTAGGATCATAACGCACCTCCTCCTGAACAGTGATTGATAATTGAGCCAGTTCTGATTGCATAGTTGTTAGCAAAATGGATCTGTAAAACAGTTGGAATTAAAACATCTACAATATGCAATTTCCTAGCATTTCAGGAAGTTTGCAGGACGGACAGCGATTATCACGGGAGCTTCCCGTGGTATTGGCAAAGAAATTGCTCTGAAGCTAGCCAAAGATGGTGCTAATATTGTTGTGGCTGCGAAAACTGCCGAGCCACATCCAAAACTGCCAGGAACAATTTATTCGACTGTGAAGGATGTCGAAAAGGTTACTTATCCTTTTGCAGCAGCTTATGAAATACAATAGGTGAGTTGACACTGACGCTAATGGCACGAGCTTCTGACTTTATTTATAATCTGACACTTGATTTCACACCGTGGAGAAACGTATAGCTGTTTAAAGCTCTTAAATTTTACTTACCTTTCTGTTTCGCGAGATGTTTTGTTCTTACAGTTTTTTGTTTGACTTACTACGATAATGAACTTTGATTATAGGCAGGTGGGAAGGGATTGGCATGTGTAGTTGACGTACGTGATGAGCAATCAGTAACAAGAGCGGTCTCAGAAGCCGTCGAAAAATTTGGTGGACTCGATATTCTAATTAATAATGCTAGCGCTATATCACTTACCGGGACATTAGAAACAACGATGAAAAAGTTTGATTTGATGCATCAGATTAACACACGTGGAACTTTCCTGATGTAAGCACACATATATAAACAGTCTGTCGGTGTATTGTACGACTTAATCCGGAGAAATCAGTTTTTTTAAATTTGAAATCAGACATCCTTGAAATATGACAGTAGTCCTTTTCAGGTCCCAAAAATGCATACCATTTTTAAAAAATGGCAAAAATCCTCACATTTTGAATATCAGTCCACCATTAAATATGGCCAAACAGTGGTTTGCTAATCACGTCGGTAAGCATTGACATCTGTTACTGATAATGAAGAACAGAGCCGGATAGAGAAAGGAGTAAATGAAAGAATTGATTGTTAATGAAAAGAATAGAATAGAGAAGGGAAGAGAGAAAAAAGTGATAATCACTTATCACCAGATTCTGCTCAAGCATGTCTGTATTTAGCCTATACAATGGCTAAGTATGGCATGTCAATGTGTGTTCTGGGAATGCACGAGGAATTACGGCCTTTCAATATTGCTGTGAACGCGTTGTGGCCAAGAACAGCTATTTGGACTGCTGCGATGGAAATGATTTCGTCTGGAACTGTGCAAAATGTTCGTCCTTCCATTTTTTTTTTTAAATAAATAAAATTGATAAGTTTTTTGCTTCGTATAAAACATAAATGAATCTTTGGTTGGAAAGAAATGGTAAGTGGAAAATCAAAATAATAAAAACCTGACATCCTCAGCACTGTTTGCACCAAGTTTGGACTAAAATGGAATCGTTTTCATCCAAGTTGGACTGAGAAGAGACCGAGTTTTATTCTAGGAATACAATCTTTTCATGAACTTCGAAATAATAGCTCCAATTATACTAGGATATTTTGCAGAGTTGCCGTAAGCCAACAATTATGGCAGATGCTGCATATGCATTACTTTCTCGTGATAGCACCTATTATACCGGAAATTTTGTCACTGATGAAGAAATTTTACGGGAAGAAGGAATACAGGATTTCGATCAGTATTCCTTTGATCCAGGTAATATTTTATAGAAATTACATTACTGAAAATTCCGAAAATTCATCTAACAAATGTTTCGACTATTCTTCATCCATAATCTTAATTTCTGGTATAATATTTGACAGCAAATCTCCAGCTTTAATTTTCAAAATAAATCTCAAGTTTTGGAGATTTCTGTATCCAGGAGCAACATTATTGGAAGACTTTTTTCTTCCTGAGATTGCGGAAACAACAGACTCTAAAACAACCACTTCAATTTTGTTCCTGGATGTAATGATAAATGAGACCAAACAACGCATCACTCCGGATATGGTGCAGGAAATTCAAGCTATCTACCAATTTGATGTGATGGAAGGTGAACAGTTCGAAAATATTTCCTAAAATTATTGACTGTCTTTTCTATATGGCATTCGATGTGATATTCCTAAAATTTCTATAGATTTTAAAATTACCAACTGCTATCTAATCTATCTTTTTAAAACATCTGTGGGATGCTTTTGGTACGCGATAGTACTTCGCAAATCGGGTTTTAACATAATAAGAAGGTACAACTGAAACTTGGATTCATTGAAGTTCATTGAATAAAGCTCTGCTTCAATGTAGTCAGCATTTTCTTCTAGAATCTATCATTCATTGTGCGCTGTTTCTTTCCAGGTGAGAAAATTCATAGCATATATTTCAATCTGAAGAATGGACAAGGTGGAGTCTATAAATCGTCAAATAATACCGAACATGTGGATGTACATTTTATAACAGATCTGCAAACATCGTGCAAACTATTCAGTGGCGAAATGTCACCAACAACAGCAGTCGCACTTGGCAAGTTCAAAATTGAAGGGAACAAGGAAAAAGCTTTGTTATTTTCACAACTTTTTAAACCGTCAAATAAGAGCAAACTCTAAATGCAACATTCCAATAAACAAATTATATTGAAGAATCAAAAAATTATGAAGTCCCAAATTCCTGCAAGCTGGTTTAATTTCACTTTAAAAATTAAAACTTGAATTCAGAACTCAATTGAGAAAGTTCAAATAATCAAATAAACAAATAAACAAGTAAGGAGCATAAAATATAAAACGCCATCAAGATTGAAGAATGCTATTTGGCCCGACATGATACCGTAACTGTATGCATATGTAAGGAGCTACTGTCAACTCTACGCCTAATGGACATACTGATAAAACATGAACATATAATTCGAAGTTTCGAAAAATTTCGTATTCATAAAAAAATAATTGACTGATGGTAAAGCTGAGTCAATATAAAATAGAGAGCAACAGTTAACTGCTTATTAACGTGCTTCCGATGGAAAGTTGAGAGATATTTTGAAAATATAGATCTTAGGTATTGTAATATGACATGTACAGGTTTTTTTTGCATAAGGAAATATAGGAAATATTTGATACTTTTTTGGAAGTTTCTAATTACTGATCAGCAGAAGCTAACAATGTGTGAAACACTTACCTGATTACTTAAAAGGTTTATATCCGACAAAACATCGACGGTATCGATTACCAATCCAAATTTAATCCTATTCAATTAATTACATGGTGCTGTTGTATCAGTTTTAATATGATTTCCATTTCCTTTTCTCCTTATTTACTACGCATCATATTAGCTCCTACTTCAACATCAGTTGAATTCATTGGGAGATAATAGCCGTAGTGGCCAAAAACTTTCAATTTAAAGCTTTGAACTTTTTGGACAACATCGTCAACATCTGTATTCTTGGCAGTTACTGCATTATCCTTTTCAGCAGTCTGATCATTAAATAGTTCGGCTTCTAATGACTCATCTAAACTAAATATCTCATCAGTTAAGTCATCAGCATCAACATTCAAATCTTTTTGTTCTTCATTTGCATCAACGGAAACAAATCTCTTTGACCTTTTTGCAGCCGTGGTGACGCTTGATCTACTGCCAAAACTGTGTTTTCCTCCACTAATTTCCGGCCATCCATCCAATGTACCATCCAGAAAATTAAACGATTCGTAATTCTTTATGCAAAATTCTGAAAAAAAAAGCTTAACTGAATTCCTTAACCAAATCAAAATCCCTACCTAATAATTCCCTCCTTCAATGTCATTGACATAACTTCTAAAAGTGATCGCATGAAACCTCCGTATTAAAAATCAAAAATATGCAAAATAATTAGTAAGTGTAACAAAATACTACCAAGATCTCTTAGCTGGAGGGTTTTTCGTTTGTTAAAAATCGCCTGCCCATAAGCTGCTTTTGCTAACAATCCAGTGAAACGTTCCTGCAATTTCCATAAAAATACATTCGAGACTTACAACAAAAGGGAATGATGAGTCATTATTTTCAAGAAAAAATAATAGACCGCAGCAAGGGTGAGAAGTTGCACGGCCTCAGTTGAAATTGTCGTACAGTTCGAATCAAGTCTGAATATTTTCCTGACGCGTGTGACGGGTAATCGCGCCTGCAGAGCGTGGGTTGCTGAACTAGCGGAATCTTCCATTTTCTACATTAAACACAATTCGACTAATTATTTAAATAACATCTTATTAATAAAACTGAAGAGTGCAAAGACTTGGCGCAACCTTTGAATGACATGAAAATTTTCGTGTAACCGAATTATTCTAGCAAAGAAGAAGGAGAGAAGGGATTCATTCTAAACAGAATGAGAAAAAGTGCCAGTTTGCAGCAGTTGTGCAAGAAATGATAATGACGAGAAGTCGGTAATAGAGTGGACAGAATGACGAGACAGCTGTTTCGATATTAGAGTATCTTATCAATGAGACCATTAATACGACCATATATTCTGTAGCAAAGTCTTTCAGAATTAGTTAGTGAATTATCCTGCTCTCCGTTCTAATGGCCCTCCGAGAAGAGCACCAAATGACTACCTTGTCATTTTAGCAATTCACTGTTTTCAAATCAACCGATAACTTACAAAACGGAACCGACAGTTCCGGTAGCTTACTTCCTGTTCCCTACAATTTTAAGGCGATAATTAATCACACATAAACGGTCCTACTTATAAGCCAGTTAACCCAATGCAGGAACGGAACTCCCTCCCCGCTCCCTTACGAACAAATAATTCCCGCCTCATTTTCCTTTCTGCTTGGGAATGTTGCAGCCAAAAATTCTGGCAACAATTAATCTGCCAGTTTGTGTGTTGGTGTGTTTGTTGGTGCCACTTCGTCCCGTAACTTCTCGAGGTCATCCGGGACCCTTCTCTGCTTCTGGTACATCCGTCCTTGAATGTTCGGTATGATGCAACTGACTGTTAATTGGCTTCACTCTCATTTCTTGAATCCTGCACTTGTTTAGTCTCGGCTTCTGGTATTCTGATTGATTTGTAATGAAGTTCTTCTGTTCTACTTTGCGATTCTCATATTTTAACTTATTTCCTGGTTCAATTTATTTTAAATGGAGAGGGAATAGTTTGATGAGGTAATTTATTCGTTGCTGTGAATCACCGTTTTTTTTATTCAACGAATAAAAGCGCTTACTGTTATTGAAATAGTTTGCTAATCTTATGAACCCAACTCGAAAACAAATCAATCGGCTAATTTTTTTTGATGGGTGGGACCATTTCGGATAAAGAATGCTTCGACTTCAGCAATTAATGACATAGAATTAATTAAATAATTCCATTAACACTAAACATTTGTTCTCAATGATCTTTGAATTAAAAAAGTGCGCTGTAATGAAATATAATAAGACTTCTTCGGTTTATCCATTAACAACAGCTATGTATAAATACAAAGTTATCATTTAACTAATTCATTTATTTAAATGACTATTTTAGCAGTTTCAAACAAAATCATGTAAATTTTTTTCCTTTAAGTACATCTGTTAATAAAGCACCTTAAATGAAAGCTTAAAATGATTTCCGTTATAATTTGGATCGTCTCAGTCGCTGACCGGAAATTTCTTCCCCACTGTCTCCCTGTACTTTAGTCCTGAAACTACATAAATACGAAGTTACAAAAGCGATGATGGCATGACTGAAGCGAATACAATGACTGTGATATCGTCGTTTTGGCAAATGTTGATATCTATAGCGGTGGTGCCAATTATTATATCTGGGATAATTGTTACATTATCTGTGACAATTGTGATATTTTTCGGGATCTCTGAAAATTTCTTTCAGTTAATTTAATGGTTAATTGTTCAGTGGGATGAATATAAGAATGGCGCATTTGTTCAGTCGATGTACAACACGGTCTTTTCTTGGTTTACGGTATTATCAAACATCGCTTCTACCTGACGGTGCAAAGGCTTTCATCAACGGTATTATTCTCTTCATACTTTTTTTTTCTCCTAATATTTAATGCATTATGCTTCTTCCTTTGAAAATATCTTCACACCAAGTCACTTTGAGAAAAAAATAAAATTTGAAATATTTTCCACATTAAAATACTGTACTTCGATCAGATCAAGGTGTTTTGTTTAATTATCCTGATAATATTTTGATAACAAGCAGATGGAAATAGTCAGAAAGTACCAAATTTGAATAATATCGAGAATTGCCGCTCTTTAATTAAATGAAACAGAAGTATTCCGAGAATTAATGACCAATAATTTCTTTATAGGTCAATGGACTAATGCATTATTAAGCGCCACGTTTCAAGTATCAAATCCGTATAATAATGAAATCATATGCCAATGCACCAATTGCGATGTACTCGATGCTGAAAAAGCAAGTCATATACCAGTTGGATAAAATTTACGGATTTAAAGTTAAATTTAGTGATAGAATTCGCAACAAAGCAATGACTGTAATAAAACTTTAAAATTGAAGTCTGTGAAAGCGGCACGAGAAGCCTACGGTGCATGGTCATTATCCACAACCGCTAAGGAACGTGGTGGAATACTAGAAAACTGGCACTACAAAATGTTGGAAAAGCAGAATGAGTTGGCCGAATTGATTACTCTTGAAGAAGTATCATTGTTGATTTTTAAGAAGTATTATTCAATTCTTACACTTCTTAAATTTATGTATATATTTTTTTTCTCGAGAAATTATTCTCTCCTGATTGAAGAAGAAAATGCTCTGAATTGACATTTTTAGGGTAAACCACTAGAAGAAGCACGCAGTGAAATTGTTTATTCAGCATCGTTTTTGAAATGGTTTGGCGAAGAAGCTCGACGGATATATGGACAGATCGTTAAGCCTACATCGACACATCGAATGCATTTGCATACTCGTGAACCGATTGGTATCGTTGGAATTATTACACCTGTAAGCATTTCATTAATTTTTTCTTTTAGGTTTGGTTAAACTTTCACCAAGAAAGCTTAATCTTGCTGATTGAACTTTTCTCACTTATTGAATTAGACCAACAGGAATCCTGATTGGCATGCTGATTGTCTAATTAAAAAATGTCATTCGGTCGCTTAAACCTCATTTGCTTATATGTAACTGTAGTGGAACTTCCCGTCGGCAATGATAACTCGAAAAGCAGCAGCAGCGTTAGCGATTGGTTGCACGGTGGTTGTGAAGCCTGCCGAAGACACACCACTTTCAGCGCTAGCTCTTGCACAGGTTATTCTTTTACTTTTTTTCCCCTCTAGTTTTTTGTGTTTCATATTCGTTGCTTTGTTGCTAAAGTTAAAAAATGTTACAGTTAAGAGAGTGATAATGGTTGATCGAAAGTTATAATCACGATTATGTTTTAGATAGGTTTATAAGATTGATTCCTTTTTTTTTCACATTTTAGTTTTGTCTACCTAATAATCAGCTTTAAAGCCAAGATCCTTACACAAACGACACAATATATTGTAGGTTTTAGACAGCTAAGGAAGCTGGTCTTCCAGACGGTGTCTTCAATGTTATCCCAGCCGATTTAAAAAATACGATGCGAATATCAAAATTCTTATGTGAATCGACCGACATCGATGCAATTTCATTTACGGGAAGCACTGAAGTAGGAAAAGTGAGCTATCTTCTTCGTCACTTTCAATTCATTTTGATCGACTAACTTAGATATTTTTTCATTCAGATTATTACAAGTTTCAATGTAGCTATTTGTTACATTGAAACTTGTTCTAAAGTAATATAAGCGTCATTTGATTAGTACTTATAACAGCGTCACAAATGCTTATAAAAGCTTCATATAATCGCTTATTCCTGTATCACGACCACACTCATTGAGCATTACCCTTTTGCAGCTTTTGCTTTCACAGTCGGCTACCACGGTGAAACGAGTGTGTCTGGAATTAGGTGGTAACGCACCGTTTATCGTATTCCCTTCTGCTCATCTCTCAACAGCAGTTCAGGTTTCTTTCTGTTTATTCATAATTTACGAAAAGTTTTATTGGACTGAGAAAAGCTATTCTAGAAGATAAAATTATGTTGCTTTTCATTACTTCTCCGCTGATCAATGTAATAATAATTTTTTTCTTTCGCTACTGCATGTCATTATTTTGAAAAAGTTAGAATGAAATTATTTTTTGCTAACAGTTCTCGTTTAATTTTAACGTAACATAATTTTGATAGAAAAATATAAGCGAAGCGATATGAACATAAGCAGGATTCCAAATTTTAAACTTTCAGGGAACGATGACGTCAAAATTTCGAGGTTCAGGGCAGACTTGTATATCTCCAAATCGTTTTTATGTACATTCTTCGATTTATAATTCATATGTTGAAAAAATTAAGCATGCGATGGCGAAATTGGTTACTGGAGATGGTATGCAACCGAATGTTACTCAAGGACCTCTCATAAATGAAAAGGCTATACAAAAAGTAATATTATGAAGTGATTGATTTTGGTAGTAAAATTTTCTGTCGAAAAGAAAGAAAGGCATCTTACAAAAGCATACAAGAAGATGAATAAAAAACTTCCTTCTCGGTTTATCAATTATTATTAATATAATTTGCAGGTCGAAAAACTCTTATCGAATGCCATTCAAAAAGGAGCACGTGTATTGCTGGGTGGGAAGCGTATTCCTCGAAGCACCTGTTTCAAACCAACGTTGCTGACCAACGTAACCAGTGATATGGATATTGCCCGTACCGAAATATTTGGTCCTGTTCTTGCTATCCAAAAGTTAGATAATTTCTCAAAGTTTTAATAACTTAATTCTAACCCCATTTGCATCCAAAGATCAGTGGCGGTATGTTGATGTCTAAGACAATATTTCCATCTTAGGTTCGAAACGGAAGACGAGGTTTTGGCACTCGCAAACGGCTGCAGAACTGGCTTAGCTGGTTACATCTTATAGTTTTTTTTCTTTTTTTGCAGTTAAACACTAATCTTTTTTAAGAATGAGAGCAACTTTTCTATTATTTTTTGGGATTTTTGATGTTTTGATCTCCCTTGCTGAATCGATTATTTCCGCTTCACTTAGAGACAGAACAAGAAATATTCTAATCTCTTATCTTTTACAACCATCTGTTGGTATTTTTGGGATTAAATAATAGCTTTTGGAAAATTTCCGGTGACAACTTCCCCATTATTTATAAATATATTTTGTTGATTTTTTATAGAAATAAACTTGAAGGTTATATATTCACGACGGACTATGCTCAGATATTGCGTGTTAGTCGCAATTTAGAGGTTGGAATTATCGGTGTCAATGAAGGTATGCTAATTAATTAGTACTTCGAGTTTTCTCTTTAGTGCGATCTTTATCATAGCATGTTCCACTGCACTATGCATGCCTTACACGTGGATTCGACCCCTAGATTTAGAAATTTCATGCTTTTCCACATTCTAATTTGCTGAAGTTCATTTCAGGACTAGTATCGTGCGCGGAAGCAGCTTTCGGTGGAATGAAGGAAAGCGGTTTGGGTCGTGAAGGCGGCTCACAAGGTATAGATGAATTCTCGCAATGGAAATATGTCTGCATCGGATTTTAGTCTCTATGATGCCGTCACATTCTTCGACAAGAAATCAAGAAATTCTGGTGGACAAATTGTTTCTCGATTTTTGAAATTGCATCACTGGCATTATCTTCGACTCATAGTAAGAATAACAGTGTCACTGCGTTAAAGTAAAGATAACTGACAGCAATGCAACAATGTTGCATATTCTCGTTAAGTGGCATTATTATTCTTCAATGGACATCATCCGTTTATATTCAAAGTGAGTAAATCATTGTTCGTACCGAAGTTTGTATTATACAAACTTCTATACAAAAGTATTATACAAAATCAAGTCCTAATACAAACTTTTAAGAAATTTGTATTATGACTTGATTTGAATTATAAAGTTTTCCAAATTTTATGCTTGTGATTTGCATGGGGAAACAGCACACATATCTTCTCGTGAAGGAATCATAAAGGAATCATCTGAAATTTTGTTATAAGGTTTGTTTATGATGCTTGCTTTGAAAATTCCAGTATAATGTGAAAATGGCTTGATTCTATGCATCCGGATTTTACATTACATATATATAATATATGGCAATAACAACGCATATATCGCGAAAATCAGGAGATTTCATTTTTATTTTTGAGGCACAAAAAATAAAAGGAGAAAGAAAAGGACAATATGTACGGCAATGACATAATCTACATAGATATAAAGCTTTGATATCAGAAGTAATATCTCTGATTTCTGTTTGCTTTATTTCATTTCATTTTAGCATCAATTAACAAGGACTTTTCCACCTGCTTAGAAAAGCATCCAGTCACCAAAGCCATCCAAAACGAGTGAAGGACTATACCTTTCCATATAGATTCCAAAAAATCAATGAGTCATGAAATTAGAAGAAATAATTATTGATGGGATTGGAACTCTCTTGAGATTTCTTATTATAATCAATACTATTTCAAAGATGACAACCGCTAAGTGATACCAATTAGAAGGATTTCTAAAGCCGTAAAAAGAAAAATGTTTTGCCCCACAAAAGCTGGACACTTAAAATAATGATTTGAAGGTTAGCGCTGTGTCTTCCAAGAAGTTATGTGGGTTTTTATTTTTTCATAAATTTGGAGAATTTGTTTCAAAATGAATATTTTACGGTCAAACGTTAGTGGATTTTTAAAAGAATATAAAAGAATATTTAAAAAGATATAAATTTAAAAGAGACAGAGATTTACGGGGAGTATTCAGAAGCTGAAATGTTTGATGCGCGAATAAATAATTGATGAGAATGAGAAAGTGGAAGTGAGATTAGAAATGCTGAATTTAAATGCCGGAGGCATGTTTAACTCGAAGTTGAAATAGAATGTTAGAATTATTGAAATCGGTCAAGATCCTCCTTCTGCATGCATATTGTCAGTTGCTTTTGGTTCATAGAAATGGTGCCCTCCAAGGATACGGTGGAATTCGAAATGTTCTGTTGAAGAATGATTTTTAGCGATCGATTTAATCAATTCAATAGCTGGGCATAGTTTCAGTTTCGGCACAAAATCCTGCAAATCAGAAATTAATTGCCAAAAGTTTTTATAAAAAATGAGAATTTTAAGATGAAGTAGCATATAAAAACAAGTAAGCAAAATCCTAACTGACGCAAGAATATCTCTTCATACATAGTTTTCGGCATATTTCCTTTTAAAAATTAAATAAATTTGGTGAGAAATCTTTTTCATTTAATAAGCTTACAGTGTTATATTGGGATTCTATTTTCATTTGATTGTTTTGCCAAAGCGTTAATTCTTTCAATTTAGTCGATGTCATCTGAACTTCCTTCGCGGATCTTTTTGGCATTTTGAACGATGTGCGATAGATGCTTTGGCCTTCAAGATAACCTATAAATCAAATGCTTGATGTTGATTAATAAGTTCACTAATTTTTTAAAAGAAAGATAAAGAACCTCACTCACTCAGCACATAATTCATAAAATCTAGCGATAGAAACTATATCATATCATTAGAAAAAAATTCTCCTTAGTGAACTTACTTTCAGGGAGTTTGAATTTTTCAGCCTCGTGTTGAATAACGCGTCGAACATCCTCTGCTGGTACTCCTTCATAAAATGTTTCCGTATATGCTGTCCTCC
The DNA here is from genome assembly GCA_900537255.1 of Acanthocheilonema viteae. Taxonomy (NCBI): domain Eukaryota; kingdom Metazoa; phylum Nematoda; class Chromadorea; order Rhabditida; family Onchocercidae; genus Acanthocheilonema; species Acanthocheilonema viteae. Next base: position 12,091 of record UPTC01000585.1, read on the forward strand.
ATTTTTCTGTACATGTTCCACTCTGTTCCGCCATATCATATGTCGCTTTTAAATTTTTCGTACACGCTAGGCTGCATCCTTTTTTCCTTATTTCCACGAAAGATTCATCTTGTTTTTGCTGTTCCTGATATGAAATACTAGAAATCACAGATGTAAAATAGTCCTATAGTATGCTTCTACCAACATCTAGTAAGAGTAAGTAAAATGTTCGTGGTTCAATACTCACCAATATATAAAGGTAAGAAGAAATGAAGCTTTGATTACTAACCTTCCAAATATCCGAACTGCTAGGTTTAATAGTTTCAAATTTATCTCCTTTCTTGGCGATGAATTCAATTTGCGAATGTGTTTCGGCCCGGAATGAACCATCACTAAACAAAACATCTGTATCGCATGATTTTTTGACAGCATATCGTTCCCCTTTTTTAGGGCTGAAATCCCGCCGACTGACACTCTTCGTTTCTAATTCTCCATCATGCTGCAAACAAATTAAGATTTGATTAATAACAAGGAAATTTTCGAAAGCTATCTTTATCTACAAGGTATTATCGTTCG
>UPTC01000585.1:14941-31606 GCA_900537255.1 Acanthocheilonema viteae
AGACTTTCCTTCTCGATATTTAAGCAAAAATTAGGCTGCTTACCTCGATAGATTGCAAAATCAAGCCGACATTATCATTTGTTTCAGCAGAACGATCTCTTCGTCGTCGTCCAGCTTTAATTGTGTGTTTATTGTCACCGTTAAAAGCATCCTCATACTCCCTGGAGTGTCGATGTGAAGCCTTTCGAACTATAATTGCAACGTAATGCTAAATAAAATTATTTCAATCATAAAAACAACCAGTAATTAGTTTAGCTGAATGCTTTAATGCATACTGTCGAAAGCATAAATTTTAAACTTTCTCATATATAAAAAGAAAATTCAGAAATATATTTCAGTGCCATTTATTAATTTTCTAATTCCTTACAAGCAATGATATTTCCCCTGTTTCGTTTTGGATTTAGATGATTGTTGTCATCTTCATTTCCGAAAACAATCTAAAAATTATTCTGCTATTTAAATTAAATGGAATTTCAAGATAGATCGAGTTAGACTTTATCTTACAATTTTAGAAAATATTTTAAAAAAGTTAGCGTTATATAGCGAAAAATGTAAAAAGATCAGTGAACAAAGTGAAAAATCATTATCTATTTTTTGCGCAATTTATCATTCCGAATTAAAAACGGATAATTCAAAATGAAAACAAATGCTTTCAAAATTGATTTAATCATGCTAAATGATAAATTGCATAAAAGAAGTACTTGCAATTGTTTCACTGAATTATTGCGTGGGCTTATTCCATTCACTCCTTTTGCTGCATGAGCGACCTTTCACTTATTTCTGTTTCAAGCAAAAAAAATAAGATAAACAAGCAACCTTTATGGCTCTGTACTCTAAGGATTTCTGCGCATGAACGCAAACATGTATAACGATTTTCTTCGCCCAGTTTAAGTAATGTCTAACCGAGGATTCACAATTGCGACGTCGCAAAACATGTACATTCATAGCGTTATCTTTTGCACCTGTTTGAAGATGTGTCACATTCGCGTTTTCATTTTCAGCAAATGTTCCCTTTTGTGCGTTTTGTCTTTCATTTATAATACTCTAAAAGATGTTTCTCAAAAGCATTTTATTTTCTAAAAGTTGAAGACTATTGAAATCGACAATTTTTACGACCCTAACAAATTGAAATTTTCAAAATTTTCTACAATTAATGAGTGAATTTTTCGTGATAAATAAAAATCGCATTATAAAAGTAATAAAGAAATTCTTTCTTCTCTTCATTTAGCAAATTTACGTAAAAACAATTATTAATTACGCATACACCATCGACATGGATGGAAGATTTTCCGAATCTTCTGATTACTAATGGTGATTATCACTACTGGCTACTGCATGGTTCTGGACTATTCATTCTTAAAAAAGATCGCTAGTTACGAACTGGTCTTTGTCCGAATAAATAAAAAACTTTTTCGCACACTATTATTTCGTTGGCATTAGCTTGTTCGAAAAAAATTTAGACAATGAATTTGCCTTTTTATAAAAAATATTTTGATTTGAGGTTCCGATACAAATTGAGCTCGCATTTCGGTCGTTCGGGCAGTGATGTCTTCTGAAACAAAATCTCAATATGGATATGAAAGTCTCGAAACAAAATTATAATTAATTATAAATGGGAAAAATCAATTTAGAAATTTTGAGGGTTACCCGCAAATGCATATTTGACAAATACATTGGGTGTCGTGAGGCATCAAATCCTGAAATAAAAGTGCAGAATTCGGTTGTTTGAAACAATAAATGCAAAAAAAGGGAATCGGCGAGGTTAATAGACAAACATTTACTACCGAATTTTGATAAATGCACTTTTTTGAAAAAATTTTCTCAATAATAATAAAAATAACGGGAAATATTGGAAGTGATAGAATCATTTGTTTAAATATATTTCTGAAGCAGAAATTTAGTTGCTTTTAACTTTAAAATTGCTCATTTCAAGTTGGTGATGTTAATGTTTCAAATGTTGCTCAGTACTGTTTATGAAAGAGTGATTGGATATAAATTTAACGATGGAAACGTCAGCATAAAGATAAGAAAGACGTATAATTTTTAAAATGTAAATTATAAAACGGAAATTTGCCATGTTCGATGGCTTCGAGGAAATTAGTGGATGAATGCTGCACCGCGCTATCTTAAACACTTTTCCTGAATAATTATTCATTTTATATCCAACTTCATACTGGCACTTATCTAAATTAGAATGCCCGATGAAAGTGGTTATTTCTAGAGACAAGCATGAAATGATTCGTATATTCATTCTTACTTACGTACGCTGTTTCACTTTAAATTTTAGTCTTAATCATCACTCGATCTGTTATATATATATATAGATAAATGTATGTTAATCTCAAAATTCTATCATACCACACGTTCTTTCTTACTTGTCGGTATTGCTTAAGTCCAACTGTTCTCACAAAGCACTATACCATATTATACTGTATTGTACAGTGCTTTTGATATGAGTTAACAATCTTTGAAATGAAGAATTTTTTGCATAACGGAGTAAAAGTTTGTTGATGATAAATGAACAAATTGATAATATTTGCGAATTTCTATTCGATATGTCGTCGAAGAGAAAAATACCAAACAAATGAAGAGAATGAAAGGAATTAGAATGCGATAACATTTGCGGATTCAATTTTTGAAGGAAAAAGCATTTTTGCGCTAAGTCTTAAACTCGTTTGAAGGATAATTGTTAGATCTGTCTGTCGAGAGGAAAAATTTCGTCAAAAGAAAGTACTGAAAGCATACTCTTTCACCCATTAGTTGTTAGTCCATTTACATGGTAAAACTTTGTCAGCGAATTTTGCAAGTGAAAAATCATTGAATGATTACTAATTGCGCAGGTATAACGAATGTTTTTTTCTGGTAAGAAGCAAAGGGAAAAACGATAAAATTCAGCAAAATTGATTGACTCGCAGAGAACAGACTGGAAGGACAAATGGAATGGTATATTTTAGCTGGAAAATGGTGCAATAATAAATTTGATTTTAGAATTATAAAAAGGATTTAATTTGATAATATTGAAATTGGAAGCATCCTTCGACTATAATGGGTAAAGTGAGCTTCGATTAAACTTTTCAGTTTACCTCAGATGCTTGGTATTTGAGGCGAACTTATAACTTCTCCACATATAAACAGGGATCTTTCCCTGATTGATCGATATGATCGTGAGTCTTGTATAGAAACAAGAAAATTGAATTGTAAGCGGTAATTATGTCCCCTTCCCGAAAATGGACAATTATCAATTGATCGAATCAATTGAAGTTTTAACAAACTATTTTTGCCGTATGACTAAGCAAGCGAGATACAATAAACGAGTGAAGTGTCAAATATAAACGACACCATGGAGTACTGGCTTCGAAAAATGATAATAACATTATAAATCGATTTTCGAAGAAGGAAAGTTTGTTTTGTGGGTCCGAATACAAAAGAGTTCAGCTGATCTACATTTCATTGTTTACTGAAAAATTTGTTTTCTTTTTACTGTGAGCAGAGAAGACTGACTAGAGAGGGAGATAATAGCTAGGTAATAGGAAGAACCTACTTTTCCGCAGCTCATATTGCCAATAAGGTTGTTCTCGATGTCTGTGTGCTTGAAGAAGACCTTCCTCACCTACCAGTTTAAAGCTAATAATAAATATTTCATTTCATCGCATCTTTAGACACAGGTAATGTATGTTTTATAGAATATTAGCTAATCTAATCCTGTAATAAACACTGCTCCGTTTAAATGTATCATAATTTAATATTTGCTGAATATATCCACGCTAAAAACGACATGTGACAATGAATCTTTTATTGGAATAACGTTGAGCGGTTGGAATTAAAAAGGTGACTTAATGAATATGCAAAATGAGTTTTTGGAAGTATTTGCTCGCAAATAAAAGTGTAAATATAGAGCGCTGAGAACGCCTGGATGGAGGGGTGGATAGGAAGAAAACTTCCTTTATTGAATGATAGCGTCACGCTCGACGAAAGGCCCGTCAGACAATTGTCATTTTCATTCTCTTCTTCTCTGTCGTTTTCATCAAAACAGATGAATGGGACAGACTTAGAGAATGAAAAAAACTTTAAATTTTACATCTATTCTTTCGGCAGGATTGAATCTTCATTTTAGAAGAATGTCACTCCTTCTTGCTTTTATCAATTATAACTGGACAGATAAATGAATTAAGATGATGGATTAGGTTGGATTACAGCAAAAGGTTTGTAACAAAAATTTTTCGAGCACTTAACGATACCATCATTGGTGCTACACTGTCATCTTATTTGGGTCGAGGAGCAATAATCCAAGCATGATTAAATGAAATAAATTTCATTCCGCTTACATTTCCTTCGCATACATAATTATTTCCGTTAAATACTCTCGCATGCAAATCTATATTGCCATTGAGTATTGGTATATTCGAGTTATGGCAGGGCTTGGATCTATCAATAATCAAAACTGAAGTATTCCACTTACAGAGTGCTGAAACTTTTCCATGAATCAATTTTGGCATAATTAAGTCATAGATTTAGCAGACTCAATTTTCGACATTTTAGACGCGAACTGCCATAAATGACATTTGCACCTGCTTATCCGAAAGTTAAACATTTCTTTCAATTCTATCTACAAAAAAATGACTATCTGCAAGCATCCATCAATAAGATAAATATTTGAAACATTAATTCAACTGATTTTACTTGAAAGAACCTCTATTAAGTGTTGAAGCTTAGACAAAAAGGGAGAAAAGCAGTGCGAGATAAAAGCAGCCAGCGAGACTCATTTCAAGGAAGCGCTTGCTCCGTTTTGACGAGAGGAGATTCTGAATCTGAAGCAGGGGAAAAACACGGCTAGCGGCAAGAGTGATGTAATTATCGACTATCATTGAAATCGATGTGAGATAGTTGGCTGTTATGACTCACTCTCTGTGGCGTTCTCTCAGCGACACATCAAACCAAGAGAGACAAAATAAAAAATTCAGAAGAGAAAACTGAAAATGAGACAAGTGGATTTCGACCTAACCTCTCCGATATGTTACTGACACCAATCTCTCGGTACATTAACTAAAGATGGGTTAAAAGAAATTTTAAATCATCATTCTCGAACTCACAATATGAAATTTTAATTTTTTAAATAATGATTGATCAAAATGTCGCTCTCTGTCATGCATGGAAAAGGTTCTTAAAGCTTGTTTATCGTACGACTATCTTTTTAAAACAATTCCTTTTCACCAGCCACTTTCTTTATAAACCTTATGAAATAATTATTAAAAATCGTCATAAACGAAGGAGCGAAATCTAATTGAGTGGACCCAAATGATTTTTAAATTTATAAATATTTCCATTTCACTGTGATGACAAACTCTTCAATATCTCATTTTTCAATCATATTAACAACTTTTCATTTTTCTTTCCTTGTAATTCGCTTATAACTTCTTCATTTCTGAACTTATTTTTAGATAATTCATACTTTAGATAACTCCTAATAGCTTATTTATTAGGAATTCTAGTAAACAAATGATTATTGTAGAATAAAACAAATAACATCATTTAAGTTAAAGAGTAAACTAAAATAGTAATTGAACAATTTTGGTCTGGATGAAAACATCAGTTCTTCGAAAACATGCGAAAGTTATTATATAAGGGAAGTATTTGATTAGATGTTTTATTTACTGTTCAAAAGCTGTGAAATTGAAAAAATGATACTTTTTCTAATGTTTCTAATGTACCTTTCCTTTTTTTCCATTTGCACTTATGAAGCGCAGATCGAAAATTGGTATGTATAAAATGCAAGTAATGTAACCTATAACAACAATACAATAGCAAAGTAATAATATAGTTATTATTACTAAATATTATGAATTTACAAATAATAGCATGAACGAAGCAGAAAGAGAAAAGAAGAGAAGTACACTAATCGAAACTGACTTAATGTTAGTGATCCATTGTCAAAATATAAGTAATCGATTTCTCGAGAATTTAGTTTTGGTTCAGGTTCAGGTTTTGGCGTCGATTGCATTGATTGCTTGTTCTTGATTGTCGCTTTAGATCTCAAATTAGGTTTCGTTACAGATGGTCTTCGCAAAGCAACAGTAAAAGATGACGCTGTTTCACTTTTCATTGTTGTTGACAGCGAAATAGGTGAAATTTCTGCAGAATGTGTAGAAAGATCGTGCATCTCAGAAAATGGATGTTGTACAGATGATGGATGTGACTGCGGAAACTGTGGTGGAGGTCGAATACTCGGTGGCCGTTCATTAATGCTGACAAATTCGATTGGATGTACTCCACGATTTCTGTCTAAAAAATCAAAATGTGTTTTTCGAACAGCAACTATAAGCAGCATAACCTTATAATGGAGAGTAAAAAAGACGTACTTCCGTGATATTTCATCTCGTCTTGTCTGTAGAAATTGTGATCGCTCACCGGACCTTGATCAAGTGCTGATTTGACGGCATGAGAATAAGACCCCATTACTTGTCCCTTTGCATAGATGACAAAAATTTCACCTGGTCCAAGTGGATGATCCGATGGTTCTATCTCTAAAATGGAAAATGTTGCAAAATAATTATTTTCGACGATTACTTGCAAATGGCTTTTGACAATTTAAAAAATAATGGAGTACATAAACTTTCTTGAATAAATTATTCTGAAACTCTGCATCGCTTCAGTCTTTACTTCATTTTGACCACCAAATTCTTTGTACTGCTTACAAGGTATCGATTTCTTATAAGGCTCCAAAAAGCTATCAATACAACTTAACTCTGCTAACATTTCATTGTATGCCAGTCAAGCTTGTTACAGTTATTCAAGCTCGAGTTCCCATATAACCATCAATTAGTTTTATCAGACAGCTTGCCGTAAGAAATAATTACAATATTGCTCATTTCCACAGAAAATTAAAGTTTAAAAAAATTATTATGTAAAACAAAGTTTTTACCAGCAATTCGTCTTCTGAACATGATTATCGTTCGACCATCACGTTCTATACCGTAAGCCGCAGAAAACGATTCTTCACCATCAAGCCTGAAAGGATTTAATTCCGCCATAATTAATGAGCAGTTAGATTTATTATAGGAATATTTTGCATTCCTAATAATAAGTGCCAACCATATATCATGAAGTGGTGTAGAGCGATCTCTGGTGTACATGTCGTTGATTCTCGATCGGCCATCCCGTACCGAACCGATCACAATATCTGTACAATCCATGGGATGAAGAGATGCCAGAAGTGCCGTTCTCACTGGAACACATAACATCAGAAAATAAACTTCAATAGATTCAAACAAATTTACATTTGAAGAAATATTCCCTTAGGGATAATTTGAAGTTCAAAAGAAAGCAACAAAAATTTAGAAGTAAATAACGACTGAGTGTATGTGTGAACAATCAAACTTACACAATCCGTTATTTTTAGGTAGTTTAGGCATTGGTATTGACATCAGGTTTGCATCGATCGGATCCCGATATTTAGATTCATTCATTTGGGTCGTCGAATGTGAAATCGGTGTCCACCTGGTATTTCGTTTATATCGAGTATTCTCCAAATCAGGAAATAATCGACACGAACGATCGATTTCCATGGGCCGCCAACCGATTGAAATCCATGACATACTCTTATAATCCAAAATTATCTCCAGTTCATCCTTAAATTGTCATAATTCGTCGAAAGATACCGAGGGAGAATTATTTATTGAGTTCAATCAAACCACCCTTCAAACTCCTCAGTCCTTCCCAACTTCTCATTAACGATTATCCAATTGAACTTACTCGAACAACTCGTGAATAAACAAAATCATTCTCATTCAGCACAGTTTTTTTGAAGCATTCTTCTCCAAAAAGACCATACTTATTGTATTTATTTTCATCTTTTGGATAGTTATAATTGAAACATTTGTCGCTTTCAGGTTTGGCGTCAAATGCTGAAAATATTAGTTGAAGAAATTAAAATCAAATAACCAGTTGTTTGGAATCACGGTATCCCGCCCGAGAATTGCACTTTCTTCTCCGCTTCTTCGCTTTCCCATAACACATCATTTAGTTCTCTGCCACCTTTACTATGTGGTAAGTAAATGCTACGAAAAATAATATTCTGGCAATATTCCAATGAAAACTTTATTTTATGCAAATGAAGTATTGAAATGACTGTTATTTCTTCGCTTGAACTTTTAATTCTTCACGCCGACAGTTAATTTACGATGAATAAACGAACTTCGATCACAGTTTTGTCCAAAGTAGCCGAAAGCGCAATAACACGTCCTTCTTATCATGGCATTTGGTTCTTTAACACACTTGCCATCATTCAAGCAATCTTCGTCGGTTGAGCAATAGTCTGAAAGTTTCCAGTTTCCCAAATAAATTCAATAAACTGACAAGAAGTTTGAAATTTCCGATATAAATTTCAAAATTTAATTAACGGTTATTTATCCGTCCTCTTCTTGATCTCCCTATTTGAATTTCATTGATTTTGAATTGATCAATACCAACTGATTGAAATTACACTCAACACCTACCTATCTTACCAGTCAGTTTGTTATTATTTCAATTTAATTATTATATAATATCTGAGATTCTTTGTTTAAGAGAAAATCTCAATCATGCAAGATGATGCAGTGTTCTCGGCAATATTTTCGTGAATTTTCTAGCTTTCGCAGTTCAAAATTCCTTCAATAAAAGAAGAAAATGAAAAGAAAAAATAAAAAACTTTTCTATTCCTTCTTTGTTTCGAGTTTTGAAAACGAGAAAAAGAAATAAAAATAGGATTTTGAAGTCCAAAGAAAATCAAGTTCTTTTTTATTAAAATGAGTGACATTACTTTCTCAAAGTACAACATTTATAATAATTTAAGATAAAAAATGATCAGTCAGATCAGAGAAAAGCCTATATCATCAATTGATAAGCCTAAACCTTCCTTGATAATGTCAATTTTGATATATAGTACGAGAATTACAAAACAAGTTTAAAATGCTGAGAAAAAAGATGATGTTCTAATTGATTGCACATCTGTGGAACTGTTTTGAGATTCATATGTAAACTGTCAAATATTAGGATTATCTTATTGTTATGCTTAATTACAGGTTGCAATCGCAAATTCAAAATAAAATCGGATGTTATTCAGAGTAATACTTCTCTCTTTTGTGTAAAAATAACAGGAATTATTATATATTGAAATTCACAGCAATCACTAAAGAATGAAATAAATTTTCCAATAAAAGTATTCTATGGAAAATTTATTAGAAGAAATGAAATTTTTTAAATAAAAACCTTCCTTTCAGTTATGTTGTTAAGAAACTCGAATTTTGATTAAAAGTCTCTGGGTGATTTGCCGTTCTTGCTAACCAATTAATATTTACCTTTGTATTGACACAATTCCCCTGAATACGAATGGCGACATTTGCACTTGCCATTCTCATAATCACCATGTTTTGAACATCTTTCATCATCTTCTTGAACTTTTTGGACAATGTTTACATCGGCACAGGATCGGAATCCATATGCTTGGCCCCACTCTAAGGCTTGACGTTCAAGCAAAACTGTGCACGGTGCACAAGGACGTGTAGGATGAACTGTCGCATATTGTAACCTAAAAGCACGAGAAGCACATTTCGCTCGCTTCACTTCTCTTTTTGTTGTCATAAATTGATACTGTTCACACTAAAATATTTGCTCTTATCTTGAATTTGCTCTTATTTTGATGATGTTATTGCTCGAGGGAAAATAAGTCCTCAAATTTCCACTTTATCATACTTTCTTCCCACAGATCCGCTTTTTCAATGCCACCTCTAATCGATCTTTACTGAATGTTCTCATTTTCCACGATTTTACCAATTTCAAAGAAAATTAGAAAATGTAAAAATTAATTTACAGTTCAAAATAGATTTCATCATAGTTGAAATTTAAGAAATGAAGAAAAGTACAATTTTTTTTTGCCCAAATCCATCATTGAAATTTAATGAAATTTGAAGAACAGATTAACCGGTTTACAAATTCTTGCAAATTTAATTATCTGTTTGCTGAATACGAAATTTGATAAAATAAATAGTATTTAAAAGAGGAAAACGAACGTTTGATCATCGATGCCAACGTAGTTGCTACCTTTTACGGGCGCTAATTGTTCCACAATATCTCCAGTTTCATTTATCACAGATAAGCGATATCCACCCTGCAATACAAATTTTTGCATTTTTCAAAAAAAATTTGAAAAATTTGCAAATTTCAATGACCATTTGTCAATTTTCATAACAACCATAATATAATAAATTAACCTGATGCGGATATTGTAGTCGCCATGTAAAATTGTATGATTCACCAACGTATAATTGAGTATAATGCGCTTAAATTGATTGTAATAAATGATATTAAAGTTTGAATTTACTAAAAATATATAAAGAAGTCCATAAAGAATTAAATGTTGAAATTAGTCACTTGAAAAAATAATGGCTGAATTTAAATCAAAATGTTTTAAAATTTCTACTGCTCTAGATAATTAAGCCAAAAACAAGATTTGACCAGAAATTAAAATAAGATCACAATAAGATCATTACCAGTGGATGAGTCTTGAAGACGAGTAAATAATAATACTACTGATGATAAAGACGTTGCTGATATTAATGATAATGATATTATACTATTGATAAGCAAGAAATTACTAACGATTATGAGGTTTAGGTACGCCACACGGACTAATTGTTCGGGCTGAATCCAAGAAATCGAGTGGTGGAAATCGTACTAAGGGGAATGTCAACGCCACATGTCCAACTGCACTGTACCATAACAATAAATGGAACAATAGCAGTAATTGTAACATACACCTTCTGCAGCATTTCGTTTGTAGTATATAAAGAAAGGATGTTATGGAGAACAAAGTGTAAGTAAGGAAATGGTAGCTGTTGCTTACTTTGGTAGCATTAGCATTAAAAATGACAGCAGTCAAAAAAACTTTTTAAATTACCTCACCTATTTTCGGTTCCTTTATTTGAGAAAACCAGTCACTTTTTTACTAAAACTATATGGAGATGCCGATTAAATTCGGAAGTTAGAGTTAATGATAAGAGTATTAATGATGCGTTGCTGATTTTGAGGTCTTTAATTGAAGCCTAACTTTTACTGGCAATTTAAAATTAAGAAGAAAAATATACTTCCATACAAATGAATATTGGAAGTATATTTTTCAATAATCTTTCACTATCCTTGAGGGAATTCAAATTTTATATGAAAGAAAAACTCATCTTTTATTTTTGGCTCAAAAGTGGAAAATACGAATTTGACTTTTGAACTGTTTAACTTTTTAAGTGTCTATTTAACTCACTTTAGAGAGTTCCTTTTGACTATAAGGAAAAAATTATTGAGTAAAAATTAGTGAGTTCAAATTGGACGGAAAGAATATTCCTAATTGATATTTTGGCCATATCGATTAGTCGGTATGGCTAGCTGTATATTACGGTATTTTGGAAAGTAATGATTGTGCTAACTGAGAGAAGTGAACAGAAAGTTTATAAATCAGCTGTTCACTTAACTGTTACGATATCTATTTGATATCGTCCAAAAGAAAGTTTGAATAAGAGTTGCTTTTGCTTTTTTGCAATTTTACTTCCGTGAATTTGCAGGACAATAGTTTGGTAAGCAAAATTCTGGAAAAGAATGACTAACAGAAATGCATACGCTTCAAGACGTTCTGAATTTTACTTTGATTATTACTCTAAATGGATGACTCTGTAGTGATATGTTACAAATTATTTCATCGGAAAGCTGACAATATTAGTTGGCTGACTATCGAAAGAAAGAAAGAAAAATATAAGATTTCAGGGGACTTTGAAATTTTGACATCATAATCTGTAAAATTTATGTCAAGAATTTGTGTGCAACGTTTTAGAATTTGAAAGAAGAAATAAGCAATCATATCAGAAGTATAAGGCGTTTTAAAACACTATGATTTTCCGTTTGTATTCTCACGGAAATGCTATCCACAATAGTATTCCAGTATATTGAACGGCATACTTTTAGCGATATTATATGAGATGTTTGAGGATATTTAAGAAAGTGTGACTCGAAGATAGATTTAACAGCTTGAAGCAGATGTCAAATTTACATAGCAACCAAAATGAGGAAAACAAAGGGTAAAGAAAAAATTTACGTTCGATCAATAATCTAAAAAATAAGTGATTGGTAGAAATTTTTGAAAGTCATAAAATCTATAAGAATTTAAATTTCAGAAACGTTTAAACTAAACAGTAGAGCACATGGTGATGATGACACTAATATGAAGCGCTATTAATATTATTTGACGGAGAAGAGGTAACAGTTGGTGCTCACAAGGAACTGGTAAAAGTATGAGATAAAGTGGAGACATTTAAAGAATTCAAGTTTTTTTCGATAATTTATTGAAAAAGTGATACGAGAAGAACGGGAGGAAAAGGGCGTTCGTTACTCTGTTATTCTATGAACGAAAAATATCTATTCATCTCCTGTCAAAATTGATATCATAAGTGAGAAGCTTCTCCACCACGTCTAGATCGGTGAGGGAGATCGGAAATGTTTAAATTTCATTAAATGATTTCTCTTCCACTCATCTCTAATACTGTATTTAAAGCAAAACAGGAAAATGGCAAGTTGAAATTTATGTTTCGAACTTAATACATTGATGAAGAGAAAGATATGAACGTCATACTTAAATTATAACTATTTTGATCAATGTTATGGAAATATTATAGAAGAACTGGATTTTTTTCTAGAGTAATCCGCGTACTACTTTTAATTGCTCCTGCCCATTTTCCTGGTCAAAGTTTGCATCAGACTATTAAATGTCTTGTGATCTAAAATATCACTGCTATCTAAGTAAACTGCCTCTTCTGATAGGATACAGAAATTGAGCATACTGATGAATTTCTAAATTGCTTTTGTTTATTAATACATGGAATTTACTTTAAGTAATCCGTTACAATTATATTCGTCTTCGCTTCAAAAATAATCTCTTGGAAATTTTCTTATTTTATATAAATCCTAAACGTAAGAATCAATTCACTTTTCAAGTGGTTCCAGTGAATGTGCAAATGAGCTATCTAAAATTGCTTTGAGATATCTATCTTTAAAATTTTAATCAAAAGGAATTTTGGGTTTCTCGGAATTCGAGAGGTATTAATATATTTTCAACTGAAATGAACATGAATCGATAATCTCGACGATGCATTTGCAATGATAATTGTGATGACAGCAACTATAGCACTTAGTAAAAACGTGCAAACTTTATCGTCAATATAAGCTAAGCCAATGCGTGCAACGTAAAATTAATTAAATGCAATCATATAGCTTTCACTCATTTTATTCATCCATCAAATTAAAAGTGCACTGAAAACAAGAATTTGGGCAATTTTAAGTAATTCTGAAAAAGACACAATCATATTATATAAAGCCTTTGCAAGAAGTGTTTTATTCGAAAAGAAAGTGGAAATGAATGAAGAGGATTATGGATGTGGGAGGTAGAATTGAAGAATTGAAAGATAATACAGAAGTAAAATTTGCGACAGATTAGAAAATTGTTGCTCACATTGGTCAAGAGAATGGAAGAAGGGATTCTCAAGAATTACAATTAGATTTGCAGAGTCGTATGGTGAAGAAAAAGAAAACTTCTTTTTGAAAACCGGAAAAATGCTCGCGGCATTTTAAACAACATTTCCATGATATAGTCTTTTGTGTTTAAATTAACGGCAGTTCATTACGGTTGAGAAGTGGACTAGAAGTTTAGGATGACCTTTGAGATGAACTACAAAGATTTTTGTCACTTGGTCAGGAAACAAAAAAGTGGGACAAGTTCGCGAATGATGTTTCATTTGACATGTTCTCAAAAACAGGTTTAGAAAAGGTGTTAAACTCAAAGGCGCTGATATTTTTGCAACCCACATCATATCATCAACAACAAAGTCATCGTCATCATCAATTGCCATCAGTGATACCAATATTGTAGGGTGGTGTGGTTTCTAAAATTCCTGGACATAATTAGAATGATTACTAATCCTCGAAGATTATATAAACCACCTATCAGCAATGTATAATGCACATTTTCTGCTATTTTCTGTATACTGTAACATTTGAAAACTTCTCAAATCAATGAAGCATTTCATAATTTTTACTCGTTAACAGTTTGGAAGAAACAGAAGCCCGCTTCCAGGCAAAGTATCATCTTTTAACAAGATAAATTAGCCTAAGATATACATTTCCAGTCGTAATGATAGATAGTAATTTCATTTCTTATCCTTCATACAACTATCAAAAAACTGGAAATTAGTGAAGGTAAGAGCTTGAAAGATTGTATTCCGGCATCTATAAGATGCCATTATTTTCATACCAACAAAGAAATCAGTTCCATGCCAGAACAAAACATAAATCATTGTTACGCAGCGGAGCTTCGCAAAGCGTAATCCGTTCCGGTCCTTGGAGCTATGTTATAGTAAAACAAAGAAAAAAAAATTTAAGAGAGATAGTGGCAAAAAAGGTAATGGATTATTTTGATTTACTTTCTTTCATAACATTTTCAAACCGGATATCGAATAAAATTGAGAAAAAATTCTTGTTTGCAGTAATTCGTGAACTATAAAATTTCCGCTTTACTGCTTTCATCGAACAACGAACAGGAAATTGCTTCAAATTTTCATCTTTCATATTTCTACAGCTTCTGAATTGACGAAATTACAAAAATTTCTCGCAAAATTTACTGCTGTCTATCGTTTGAGTGAACAAGTCCTAAACAACAAAATAACTGATTGATTGATACTGTTTTTTAAATTCAAATTTAAAAAATAATAAAGCGACAATTAGTTATAAAAGTTTTTTTTTTGTTTGCAAGCTTAGATTTTGGCAGCTAAGCAGAGATACAA
Source organism: Acanthocheilonema viteae (assembly GCA_900537255.1). Lineage (NCBI taxonomy): Eukaryota > Metazoa > Nematoda > Chromadorea > Rhabditida > Onchocercidae > Acanthocheilonema > Acanthocheilonema viteae. The sequence goes on from UPTC01000585.1 coordinate 29,791, forward strand.
ATGCTTTGTTAGTTCGCAGGTATTGTTAACTGAAATTTCTCCCCTGACTGCTAATATTACTGATTTATTAAACTACAGTAATTTTGATTTGCTACTTTGCAAAGGATGAAAATATAAATATAAATTAGGTGAAGATTATGTTTAGTGAAGATTATATTTAATGTACTGACTTACAATAGAATTCTTTAACCTCGAGAATCTAGCTTATTCTAGAAATTTGATGTTCAGGTTCGGGTTTCAACGCTCGGTGTTCCAACTTTCTGATCTGCAATCTGCAGAATTTCATTGAACAATTGATCTAAGCCCATCGAAAGTGATGTTAGTTTTATTTTAAATCAAGTGAATGTTGATAAACTTCAGTTCAGAAATTTTCTGCTGTTGTAATAATGTGCAAAATTTTCATTTACCGCTACTGATGAAAACCGGATTTTGATAGGTTCATTTGTAATTTCATCAAGAAACAAGAACAACTCTTTAGCGCAGAATATAAATAGGCACTGTCCAATGCTTGCTTATTGAAACTAAAGTTGCTTATAAATGACTAAAATTCTTGGAAATATACAAATTTTAGAGTTTTAACTAAATTGGTTGGTATCCTGTCTTTGAATTCAGAAAACTTGTAGTTCCTTTTGCAATTTTTTGAAGTTGTTTCGCAATAATCTTATCGAGCATTATGTGAAGCGTTGCGAAACTCCTCAATAGTTCTGCCGCTTAATTATTTTCTTTAACTTATTTACATTAAAAGTTTTCATAGCTTACTTTAAATTTATTAAGTAAATAATCACACATCTGTCAGTACATCTTGCCGGACACGTCATCGACATATGTTTGAATGATTTTTTAAGAATGCATAAATGTATCGTGAAAAAATTTTCACCAGGCTAAACATCGATGTTATTTCGACTGTTGATAACTGCGCAACTGTTCTACTTCTGTCTCACGGATGTTTATTGGCCACCAAGTATCGTTGGACACTATAACGTAGGTTTATCAATTACTTATTTCAAATTTCTATATTCTTATTACTTTTCGTTTCAGATTCAACCAATTTCATCACTGGAATTCAACTTCATTACTTTCTAACTAAAGATCCAAAAATTTTTCATTCCAATATTTATTGCAGATACTAGAAAAAGTAAACAATAAATTACCTCTCACGTACCGCGCCATGACACCGGCAGAAGTTGCAGAAGTTGCACAAGTGGTTGTTGAACCAAGCAGTACAGTTATTGCTAAACAGCTAAATTCGGTCCGATCCTTTCATCATTTTATGCATGCTTTATACCATATTAGCTTTATTCATTAAATCAATTAATAAAGCAATTCATCGTCTATAATTAGTATGATAAGGAAGATTCAGACGGAACATCTGACCGGATTTCAAGTATCATCGGTTGAAGCAACAGCAATAGCTATTCCTGAATCAGTGATAATGACTCCATCAGGAGATATAATCACCCGATCATACGATGATAAGAACTACATGTTGGCAAGAGAACAGAAAATGGAAATATATGGTGGTGGTTAGTTAGTTTAAAAATTATACAAAATTTTGATATTCTGATGAAGTGGTAACTTTTTGTTAAATATAGATCCGTCGAGGATAGAGCATATAACGGAGATTACAGTAGCTGATGACTGCTATCGCTAACCTTTTCGATTGGCGAGACGAACTTAATTTCTTGCAGGTAAGCAGTACGGCAATGAAGTTTTCAAGCGTCGTGTGATAAAAATGGCGGTTGCTCCAAGCAATACACTGGCACCGGCAGTTGCAAATGCACCGGCAGTTGCAAATGCACCGGCAGTTGCAAATGCA
>UPTC01000586.1:0-11631 GCA_900537255.1 Acanthocheilonema viteae
TCGAATTTAAAAATGTTTCAATATCATATTAATTATGCATGAGGCTTGCTTAATTTTAATTCGATTTTTATTCTAAAATAATCTTCGATTTTTCTTTTTTCATCATTTTGTGAAGGGACATCAATTTTTGTCAATAATATTTATCAGAATGAACGTATCTTATCACTGACAAAATTTTTGTCATCTAGTGTTACATCTGACAGTGCTTTTGTTGAAATTAATTTAAAAAAGCTTTTGAGCTAATCTTATAGTTTTTTTTTTGTTTAAATCAATCGAAAACAAAAAACTTTTGACCCAGTTTTCAAACAACGCATCACGAAATGTATCTTATTTCATTATGATGCGGAAAATAAATTCAGATGTAATTCAATTTGTCACAGGTGTTTAAATCTGTCATCTAATGAATTCAATAATAATTCATTCTGTAAGAGCTATCACACTTTGTCGTTGGCAACATTTTCGACCATTTCATATCACGTCTAATCGTGCTTTTGTTAAAGATGTTTTAAATAGAACGAATCTAAAAATAAATTTGTACTATTAATTTAGTAAACATTTCAGTTCCGGACGATTTAATAGAGTCGAAGCGCACATTTAATAAATTCTTTCTTCCAAATGGCATTACATTTCCAAAGAGGGTGGAGAAATGAGCAATTGATGAAAGAAAGGAAGCGGAAACTTTAATTGCTATTTAAATTAATACGAAGCCTATCTAGCTTATTTCTTTCTATGCTTGATAAGTTACTGGGCAATCTCATATTATAACAAACTATCGATACAATCTCGACATAGGATTAAAGATGTTTAGACTCTTAGAAATCTTAAGGGCATTGTGGAAACCAGGAGAGTAGTTTTATTTTTTAGCTTACTAAAATGTGTCTACTGATACTTCCAACCAAATAAAAAGCATTCTAGTTAATCTGTTTAATTGACTAGAAGAAATTGACAACAAACATTATGGATATTTTAGGTACCAACAATTAATCGGTCACATATATCATATGTCAATTTATCACTAAAAAATGAACTAAGATAATGAATTAAACAATTTTGATAACATTAATAAATAAAAAAAGTCTTAAAATAGGAATAAAGTTGAATGTTTGTAGCTTTAAAAAAAAGATATTTATTTATTTTTAGGGAATCGAACATGGGTAATGACCGATTTTGATCGGCATATTATCAATGTATGGCGTCCAAAAGGATCGATGGTAATCTTTGGTGATCGTTTCATTAAAGACAAACAACGGCTGGGATATTCCTTATGCTTCTATTGTGGCATGTTGGAACAACAAATTGGCCAATTTAAAAGTCATCGACAACGGCGATATTGCTCACAAAAATGCTTAAATACTGCATTTGCTGAAGACAACAGCACTGAAATTGAATAAATTTGAGCATTAATTGAGGAAAATCTGAATACATTACATTGAATTATTAAATATTTTGATATTCATGTAAGCTATGCATTGCAAATAAGCAAATATTCAAATTTGATCTATCACTTATATATTCGTTGAAATTCATGTATAAATAATATTAAAACAAACATATGTAAAATTAAAAAAAAATTATTAATACTATTCATTTACAAATAATGCTAATATTAGGAATTGTACAGTACGTTTTCTTCTTGTTTCACCAATCTTTATTATATTATCTATGATCTTTTCACTAATTCATAAATATTTGTATGTTATTTTAAAATATGGTATGCTCATGTTATCTGATTTGACTCACATGATATTTTAATTGCAATAATATTTTAAATTGAAGGGGAAATTTCAATTTCGGATATTTTAAATCGAAGAGAAATTTTAATTTTGATGATATTTCATGACAGAAAAACAGTCTTTGGATGTTTTTTACAATACTAAATGTTGTAGAAGTATTGCAAACTTTAAAAAATTTCGTAAATTAAATTGAGAATTGTAAGAGAATACATTCGGGTCCGTCTGGCCGAGCGGTCTAAGGCGTTGCGTTCAGGTCGCAATCTACTTCGGTAGGCGCAGGTTCGAATCCTGCGGCGGACAAGATTGAATGCACCATTTTAATTTCGGTAGAAAAAAGAATACCCGTGAATTTGCTATGTGGTTTCAATGAAATTGCGGAACAGATTTTATATAAACATGAAATATATCATTAGGAATAATGATTAATGGAATTTTACACATTGACTCAAGGAATGTTAAATTAAATGTAAGAATGATTAAAATCAAGAATGCTTGATAGCAGTGTTAAAGTGCTTTTATTTTCATTGTATGTTAAGATTTTGTTATAATTTTCTTGTTAAAGAAAACTATTATTGTATTATTTTAAATTTGCATTCATCAAAATCTTTGAATTTTCAGAAAGGCAAATGTAAAACATTAAAGAATGAAAAAAAGTAATTCAACTTTGTATGTTGCGGAATTTGAAGTAACGTCTGGCTCAAATGGATAGCTTTAAATTATTCCATTAAATAAACTTATTTATTTACACTCTTTTTTTAGGAAATTTTCGGTGATTTCATTATATTTTCCTTTCAAATTGTTAAATTCAAAAATACTGTACACATTTTCCCTTCAATTATGATTATTTATAGTGCATAATCTCTAAAATAAAATAATATATAGCAATATTATCTCCAATAAATTCTTAAAGTGGCAACATATCTTAAAATATTTCGGTTAATTTATCAAATTTTATCATTTCTTATTCTGTAACATGCAGAAACTGCGCTTTCAAATGTCTTTCAAATTCACCTTTAAGTCGTGCGAAAAGGTAAAATGGAAAGCTAGAAGAGAGAACTCTCGTAAAAAAAAATAGCCTAAAGCAGTAAAAAAAACAGCCTAGATGGGATTAATTTGCGTCATGTAACGTTTATTTGAAATTTTGTCCCAAAATTTTGATTTCTAATTTCACTTGCATTTAATTAAGGCCTGGGATGTAAATTTTTGCATACGGAGTCGTTCAATTAAAATTTCAAAATTTTAAAAAGGCGGCTTTTCATTCATTTTTTTATTCGTCGACAAGGTTGCATAATTTGAGATTACGTGATGTGATGAGATGGGGTTGTACTGTTAGAAATTGAGAAAATTACGAAAGAGTGGTATTTTTGTTGTTGAGGTAATATTTGAGGGAGAGAAGGGAATAGTTGAAGAGACAGCAGAGAATAAAAAATGTCTGAATATAATAGTAGTGGATTTAGAGAGTGTGAAAGTCATAAGCGATTGAATCGTTAGAGATTTTTCGTTGATTTTTAATTGAGTGGTAAAATCTTAATTCTGATTGTTTGAATAAATTATTCTGTCAAACGGAAATGACTTGATGTTTCAAAAAATACCTATTTACTAGTTTGAGTGCCTCGATGTATCTTCATAGCAATCTCTGTAAGTCTTCCTCTACCATTGGAAAAATCGAAATCCATGATTTTTAATAGACGTAAAACAGAGTTTGCTCGTAAACGACATATATGTCTTTCAGAGTACCAAGGTATTGCTTCCTTTTTTCATGTGCTATAATTGAATCATTGCGATGAATCGTTTGGAGCGTGTATGTTTTCATCGTTTTATGTTTTGTTCATGCTACGATTACAATTTCGAACTTCTAAATGATCTATAGTTTTAAGATCTTAAGTGCTATTTAATGATCTTATTTTGTGAATGCTGTACGAGAAAAGATCTGTTCTATAACATCTAATTTTCAAATTTAAAAAATAGCTCGCAAAGACGATAAAATATCTGATCATATTCTAGGAGTACGATGATCTGGAAGAAATCGGACGAGGTGGGTTTGGAGTCGTTTATCGTGCTCGATGTATTGCGAAAGGAAAGGAGTGGAGCGGAAAAAACGTCGCGATAAAAAAGGCAAGAAAATTACTTCAAATTTATCTAAAATTTATAGTACTGGAACTGGCTGTTCATTACTCTGGTATTTCAGATTGATATCACCAAAGCAACAACGTTTCGAGTCGAATTTGAACTAGAAGCGTTATCCAGACTTGTCCATGACAATATTGTGAAATTTTATGACCAATTTCAAGAAGATGGTGCACAGTATATCATTATGGAGTACTGCAAATATCGGTCATTGCGGGATTATGTTAAACAAAATGGAAGATTGTCTGATTTTTCAGGTAGGTTTTGTACTGTTTCATTTAGAAATATTAGCAGCGTAGTCTGTTCATAGACATTTCAAGAAAACTTGGAACTCTTGATATGTTCCTAGTACTAGTTCTTATTGGCTGATTGTTTATATTTCAGCATAATTTTTGATTCGAAATGGAATTTATTACTCTTAAGAACTTATAAGGCTTGTACTATGTTTTTTAATATAACAATTATGCAGCGGCATACATTCTTCGTCAATTAGTAAGTGCAGTGAAACATATACATGATCGTAATATGATACATCGTGATCTTTCCGCTGGAAACGTCCTTATTTCATCGATCAGGGAAGACAAATTATTTGTTGTAAGTTTTGGAGATTTAAACTTAACTATATTCACTCTATAGTACTGATTGAAAGATTTTAAGTGTTGGATAAGTGCAATTCTATTAAGTTAAGTTAAAAAAAACCTATTTCATTGGATTATTTGTTGCTAACTTTCCATCATACTTATTTTTGGCTGCTATATTTTTCAATGACATATATTCTAAGAATTATAGAAACTTGCTGATTTTGGCCTCGCAACAAAATTTCGGAAAGGTGATGTTGCTAGGACAATGCTTGGAACTCCCGGATATATTGCGCCGTAAGTAAATAAAATTTTTTTTGATATGTTAGCTGTAGATTAATTTAATAATTTTCGCGTCTTCAGATTTGTGGAAATAAATTTATAAGTTAAATAACTACCGTGTTTAAGTTGAGATTCGAAATTCCCCTGCAATGTTGAGTTTTCTAGTGACATTAAATGTGTGAAGAGACGTTAAATAAAATGAAAACTCTTAATATTTGATCTTATTGGATCTCCATTGAGATGTCCGAATTCATTACCTGGAAAAATCGTTTTATTTTATACAAGACTACAGGCAGGTGTACAATCGGCATTATAATCAAAAAGCAGATGTCTACTCATTGGGTGGAATATTATATCTAATGCTAACTGGAAACGATCCTCCGCGAGATCACGAAGTGAATCCTTTCAAAGAAACAATCTCGCTGGAAAGTGCTACTCTCATCCAAAGTATGATGGATCCGAATGAAGAAAGACGTATTACTCTCGGAGGTAGTTTTTTTTTTTTTGGAGATTACAATATATCTTAATTTTAGTAGTTAATATCAAGTAACATTAAATGGATAAATTTTGATTTAATTCAGATGGAAAAATTTATGATGGTTCATTTCATTTGCACTTTCTCAGAGTCATTTTCATGTTATTCACATTTTTATTTACATCATTTAACAAACGCATAATTCACTTCGTTCAAGACATATCACTAAGTGACTTTATGAGGAAAGTTGATGGACTTAGTCTTCCTATAAGTCGATCTCGCGAAACATCAAAAGAAAGAATCATTTATCGTGACTGTCAAACTGCGGTAAGCTGGAATTTGCACTTTCGTGATTTCAACACTAATCCTTCCCTATTCTTTATGGCAAAATCATTTGGTGAATGAGGACATCGGCCACGTCTCACAATTCAGATACCATAAAAATTCCTTTTAATTGAGTGCCTATCAAAAATAAGATATTAAATTAGAACTAATATCCAGAGTTGGGAACTTTCTTTGCTATTTTTAGCATATTTCACCAGTAATTGTTCGAGCACATTCAGCGAAACCAACAGCTAGTGGATATAGGCGTATAACTAAAGATTCTGCATTTGAAAGCGGTGAAAGTACTCATCCTGTTCGTTGTTTTTGCTTCTGTTATCATGCTATATTACGCAAATTTTTTGTTATTTTGTCACTATCAAAGCTTTGTTTGCTTATTAATTCAGTCCATCCTTTGAGTATAATGCAGATTCATTTCTGTTCATGTACCATAACTAATAATCTATTTTCAACAAAAAAAACTTTTGAGTATCGTCGACGACCATCTTTGGATTATTATCATGGTGAATCGACTGGCATAACAAATTGTCGGCATAGCACTTATTTGGAGAATCAATGTGCACATTGTGGCAAACAACAGTCATTGGAAAGAAAGTGTGGAAGGTAAGAAAAAATTCATCGTTTCCATGAAGTGTTGTGAAGCGTTAATTTACTATTTGTTTTTTCCGAGCTTCTCTATATGTGCTTAGTGTAGTTGTTGATTTAAAAAATTTTCATCTTTTGTTTTTTGTAGAAATATTTTTTCAAATCAATTACAGGCAGATTGACGTATACGAACCTAATGGTATACGGCATTCATCACATGCAAAACGGAGACCTGCACCTACTGAACCAGTTGGTACCAATTTGAAGCAGATAAAGGACAACTTTGGTGATCATTCAAATAAAACAACTACCACACTTATATGGCCAGTTGATGTATCACGTTTGGCGCCTTCGGAGACTGTACGAAAAGCTGGAAGGGTAAATTGAAACTAATTCCTACCGTTATCAAATGATTGCATTCAGTGTTAGAGACGATATCCTTACTATTTTTTTCAACTGTTGGTTTTACGTTTTACATGCGATTTATTAGAAAATTTCTATACTATTATTAGAAAATATCATTTCACAAGCAATGGACATATTGTGCACTATCAAGTATCCACAGAGAGAAGTTGAAATTTATCCATGGTTAACAAAGTTCAATACAAACATCTGATATAGAATTGCATCATATTTTTGTAATATCGAGAACATCTCGCTGTAATATGAACAATTTTCGTGACAACGAGTTTTAAATTTTACCTCAATAGTATAGGTTATTCAATTGTTACTAAACACATTGCAGTTTACACTTCAAAAAAATGGAACAATTGTTTACGAAGCTACTATTCGAGATCGAAGCCATTCAGTTCATCGAAGTAACGCTATAAATGATGAAATGCTCGTAAATTGGATTGCTATAGTGAAAAAAACAGCGAATGGGGAACAGAATTTTTCAGTTTTTCATCAGCCAGACAAATGTGCTTTTCTTATTACAAATAATGAAACACCATCCCTTCCAGACGATGCTAAAATCCATCGTAATTATTACAGGTATAATTGTTAAATTTTCTAATTAAATTGTGTTCGAAAATTTTTCGTAAGTTATGAATATAAATGCGCAGGTCTTGCACCATTCAATTCGATTTTTCAGTTTTCATTTGCAGTTTAAAACAGTTGCAACAGAGAATCGATAAAGTGGATGAGATTGCTTATGCCTTGTACAGAAAGATTCTGGATGAGGTGAGTGCGTTAGGCGCACGCGTTGTCAAGATTATCTTCAAGCCATCATGTGATAGTACTGCTAGGCTGATGGAAAATGGCGATTTTCGAGTCAAATTTCAAGATGGTATGTTTTTGAAACAATCGTTGTTCAGATTTTATCAAGTTTCACTTTGAGAATGCTGCTGAATTGGTATTACTTTTGATATGAAAAAATTAATAGTCATGTGGGAAATGAGAGAGAAGGGAAGAAGTAGTACAATTTGAAGTTTATCAGATAAAATTTTTCTTTTTATCCGTCTGGATTTTTTTGTTTTTTTAGGACGGTTAGCTATGCTAAAAAAAGGCGCAGATTCGATTGTTGTTACAACAAATAATAAGGATCTCACATCTTTATCAAGTAGTAAGACTTTTTCACTAAATAGAATGAATTTATATGTTTCTTCTTCAAACTTTGAAATTGTTAGGTGTGGGTCAACAACTAAACCACACGAAATATTGAGCTATTTTCTAAATCGAGATACTAAACCATTTTCAGCGTAACTGTTGCATACTCCATGTTGCTTTTCTAATCCATCTCTGATTATTTTTGGTAACCATAGTTTTGATCACTTCACACCATCCTTCCGGCACTGTGATGTGTCTGCATTTTTTTCTGAAAGATAAAAAATAATAAAATCTCAGCTTACATTCTAAGTTTACATTGTAGCCACCTAACAACTGTATGTTTCACACATTGACAAAACTTTTTATATAGTAGTAGATATGTCACCATCAAAAGAGTTTTCAGCTTATAGAATTATGTGTATATTATACAAATCAAAGTTTGTGCTTTGATTTTCAGAAGAAAGATGCATGTTCGAATGTGCTCACAAGGATGCTGTTTTGGTGGAAACATTCTTAGAGAGTGCGCCGTTGAAAACTGTGAAATCGTTTCCATTTCACTTCTCAAATAGCAGGTTTGCTTTTTATTTTTTTCTCTCAATCTTTAAATAAATTTCGCAACTAAAAATATCATTTCAGTCAATTCATTACGAATGAAATAACTGAAAAAAATTTGGCAAAACAGCAAGCAAATCATATGACCTCGGAAAGATTCAGCTGTCCCACTCAGCGATTATCAGGTAAAAAGTGTCAATCTACGGATTACGTACCGAGACAATCTCGTGCACCACTTTGCACTCGCAATATGTCACCGTTACCAAGGGTAAATTTATTTTTTAATATAATTTCTTTATATTTTGTTCCAGCATTTCATAAAAATTGTAACGATGTTTACGCATAACTTTTTAAGATGTTTTATATTGTATTTTGTAAAAAACATGCACTTTTCTAATATAAAAGCTTTTAATGATTTAGAGATGATAAAAATTTTTTTTTGAATGATTTTTTTTGATTTGTTTATACTATTGAAGCTTCCTCAAAAGTTGGCAAGAGGTTTGGATTCTTGTTTTAGAATTCAAATAATGGTTTCAAAATTATTCCGAAAACCAGAGGAGCAAGTTGCTCATCACCTGAAAATCTGCAATTGGTACGTTCCTCTATTCTCATCGATATTTAATTTTTTTTTTTTTTGAATTCGATATTTTTAAATCTACACTTGTTTTTAATATTTAGCCTCGCCATCGACCTCAAATGCTTGCGGAAGGAGAGTATATCTTGCGCGGTCAGTTCAAAAAAAATGTAAGTTTATCACAGTATCAATCAGTTTTTATTAAGCACATTATTAATTATGCCAAAAGGGGTCGGACCATTTATACGGAAAATGAATTCATTGAGGAGAAAATATTAATTTTTAATTTTTGTCTCATCGTTTAGGGCATACAAATTCCAACGCGCATCATTTTAAACAATTCAAAAATCGCTCTGGAATTGCGAATATCCTCTAACGATCCAGAAATTTTTGTTTTTAAAGAAGATGATCGTGAGGAGAGGTTGTCATTGATAATAAATTTGAAACTTTATAAAATTGGAAAAAATGTTTAGTCTATTTATTTAATACTTTGCACAGTTAAACTTGTTTTATCGCAGTATCAGCGTTATTCGTTTTTTTGTTTGTGTCATTAGGAAAAGAAATATGTTAAAACCATACAATGAAGAGTTCGAAATCGAATTTATGAAAATTTAAGGTTTCGGTTTGATGGTATCAATTATGGCTGTGTCCCAGTAGCCGCTCGTGACCTTCTTTTTACACTGTATCAGAAACGACAGAAATTGAAAGCATCATTAAATTGCGCTTGAAAGCATGGATTTATTGTTTATTGATTTCTACTAATTGTTTCTTTTTTTTTCAGAATTATTTTGCGAAACTCCATTTCATGTGCAGAAAAACTTTAGGCATTCCTTAAGTATATAACGCTGTGTTCATAACTTATTTAGAACTTCTCAACTAACTTTTATTCTGACATTAGTTTTCTAATTTGCTTAACAGATATTGATATTGAGTATTTGATTTTACTGATTGTTAATTCACTGTTTAATATGAGCTTCAAATACTTCTTTTATTGTATCTTTTTTTGAGTCTTTAAAAATATTAAAAATTTTCGTCTACAGTTCATGTGAATGTGAGGAAAAAGCGAAGAAAGAACAAATACAAAAGCCTTGTAAAAATCAGCTAATATGATCTCTGGGTAGCTATTATCTCGTCTCTTGTTTATTTCTTACTGATTTTTGTTCTTTATCTGGAAAAACTATACAAATAAATTGTTGCACAGTTTTTTTTTTGTAGATGCAATTTTAGGTTATATGAGCGAAGTTTTCTCAAATTCCTTTTTGCATATCTCTTCTGATCCTTATTCTACTCTGTCTTTCCATATTTTTTACATATCGCTGACACATTCTCAAAACAAATTTAAAATTTTACAAAGATTGTTTAAATTCAAGCATTCCGTTTTTCAAAAAATGATGTACTGCTCAAAGAGATTTTATCTGATTAAAAATTTGTCCAATTAATATTAGACTGCTAAAGCTTACTAAAGTTAAAAAAACATATGACTAAGAATTTGTTTAAAAAAAAGATTCATTTCATGTCAATCTCTTTGCTTCCTTTTATTCATCTTCAATAGTTTGTTTGATTTGGCCAGTTTTACCTCATCACTGTATTTTCATTATTCAAATATTTTCCATTCATTTTTGCTCATTCATCAATAGACCTGCCAACAATATTCATTCGCTAGCAATAGAATTTGTTCTGATAATGGGATTATAATTACCAAACCATTGATCATTGATAATTGGTTTTTACTGAGAGTTTTAAAATTGCGAAAAATGATAATAATCATAGTAATAGTAATAATATAATAACTATTTACCAATAATTAACGATATGAATGCACGGGGAATATGTAATAATGAACAATTACTGTAATTTCGATCTACCAGAACATATCTCACCTCAACCTCACCCATTTCACTTTTCTATCATCTTCTTCAACTCTTTCAGACTTTGTCAATTATTGCTGAGATGTGTGGAGCGATTTCACAAATTACCCCTTCCTATATGTATTTTAATCATTTTACTCCACTCAGTCGAAAATAATAATAATAACAATAATAATACTAAGGTTTATTGCTACTGCAGAAATTTTGAAAATGTCCTTCATGAATATTTGAGAGTTATTAGAACACCCCTTGATGGTCAATTTATAACAATAATTTATGTCAAGAATGATTGGATCAATTTTAAATATTCTATCTGAACATTTTTATCACCTTTATTTAAATTACATTTTGTAAACCAAATAAATGGCAGCCATTTTTTTCTTTGCAAAGTAATATCAATCACAGCTAATCAAACAAGCATTATAACAATGATTATGACAGGCCATAACACACTTGACATCAATTTGGAAGTATAATGTACACTTAAATGAGTTGTTACGTGCATAGTATGGTAAAGGTAATGTGCACGTAAGTGGTATTATGTAATATGGTATATGGTGAAAGTACAGGTAATAAGTCATACATAAAAGTAAAGCATTATAGAAGCAAGTTACAGCTAAGTATGACTTTTTGTTTAACACATGTTTCTATTTAACAATTTATTTGTACCAATAGACGGTAAAATTGAACGCACTTAGGTTTTCCCTTTTTTCTTATTTTATTTTGTCAAAAACAAAAATGGCTTGAATATATCAAATATGTTGGCGAATTTATTGGAATAATAATAATTATTATTAGTTTATTTATTATCTAATTACAAGAAAATACATTTAAGTAAAACAAACTGTCTTACTTAAATTTTATTCATCATACTTTTTTCTTTCTTTAAACTATTTAATTGTAATCAATCATACAGATTATTATTTATTTATTTGTTATTTGTTATTTGTTATTTGTTATTTGTTAT
>UPTC01000586.1:11705-32609 GCA_900537255.1 Acanthocheilonema viteae
TGTTATTTGTTATTTGTTATTTGTTATTTGTTATTTGTCATTATTATTATTGCTGTCACTATCATTACCACTATTATTATTTCAGTGACAGTGTGATATCGTTCGCTTATCTTTCATTCCATCCTAATCAATAATATTTATTTTCTCAAGAAGAATGCTATCCGATAAAAATAAAATTTTACGGATTTTCTCCCATGTTTATGTCTATTTTTGTTTTGTTTTCATGTGAGAAAGCATTTTTTACCTTTTTTTTTCCATCTTTTTCATATGTGGTAACGAGAATATTTGGCCATTTGATGTAATTTTGTGTGTGAATGAAGAAGAAAAATGATTTTCAAAAAATTAATGGAATGGGTTAGGATGACAATTTAATGAGAGGGAGAGAGAGGAAGAGAGAGGAAAAAAAGTGGTAGAACTAAATTGCTTGCGAAAGCGAATTAAATAAACCCATTAACAGTAGCACTAATAATAGCATGTTGTCATCTTTTTCGCACTGTTTTGTAACTTTTCTTTTTTCGCTTGACATTAAAAAAAAACCACTCTTTTTAATGAAATAAGTGAGCATAACGAAATATATTTTAATAATTGCTACCTCACATAAAATGCTAGCATGAATGCATTCATTCATGCAGCTTTCAGTTGTATGCATGCGATTTGCAGGTGTAAATATCATATCATTTTGACCTTTTAATCATTCATATTCATGGTTAAGTGACGAAATTATATCAATATATAACAAAAGTGATGTCGAAAAAAACATATAATTGAGTATGATTGCAGTAATTCTGTTCACAAAAATTAAATCTAAAAAAGAAAAAATAATTGTTATAGGATGGACATTTTGTGGGGTACAATAATATTTTTTTAATTTATTTGTAAAATATATATGCTTTAAATCTAAATCAAAAAATTAGTTCAAGTGAAAATGGAATATATATATACATATATGTGTGTAGGAAGTATATGCAAAATGTTACAAAATGGCAATATTGATTGATTAATTATCTATGATAATTATTCATCTTTCTTATACACATATACATATATATATAAGCAATAATTTTTTGAAATTAATTTGTAGGCAATTATTGTACTTCAAAGGTTACAATTCAGTGATCATTATGGTTATTTTACTTCCATTTTTCCATTTTCGGTAGGATATGAATGATGAAATGGGTAGAAGTGCCACTTATTAATACTCGATGTCGCAATTTGACACTTCTTCTTGAATTGTTTCGCGGTTCAGAAGTAGCCACTTATTACTATAAGAAAACATATATAATTCATGTTGCACACACATACACAGACATATATGTAAATGTATAGGTTTTCATCATTTAACTTATTACCTTTGAAGAAATAAGTCCTACCGCTTTGCCTACCCTAAATTATTTATATCCAATTACAATATTTTGCATTCTGTTTCAATGCGGTTTTATTAAAATTAAAATTGAATAGAATCACTTTTTATGGAATGCTATTGGCTGATATTTTAATAGATGGATGCAACAAAAAAAATTATTTCTTATTAAAATTCAAATCAACTTCAATTTTTCTTTTTTTATTCCAAACGATATAGTTAATATCAATCACAAGTGATTTCATACTTGAAGATAGAATTATTGATAAGAAAAAAAGCAGATACTTTAATTTTTCATGCTGATAAAAAATGAAATTGATGAGAAACTTTTGACTAAAATATCATCCGACTCAGTATAAATGTTAATGACACTAATATTAATTAGCATTATCACCAGTACATTGTTGCTATTGTTATTGTTAGTGATGATGATGGATTATTATTATAAAAATAATATATGAAGTGATTTGCCTTTCTTCTCGTTTCTTTCCCTTTTTTCTCTCAATACTTTAGAGGAAATCCCCAGAAAACGTGTTTTAATAAATAAAAACGCACTTGAGGTGATGAGCTGCAAAATTCCGTTATTGAATTAAATTTTGGGGTATGAAATTGAAACGATAAAAATGGAAGAAGCATAATTGGAGTATATGGGAGAAAGAATGGAATGTAAATGGATGGTAGAATGGAAGGACATGTGAATTAAGAAGATGGAAGGGCTGGAAGAAAAGCATAAAATGGCATTGGTTTGATTATAAAGGTTTTCTTCTGAAAATGAAGAAGATGAGAGGAGAGAGAGAGAAAGGGAGAGAAAGGGGAAGGAAGAGGAAGGAAAGGATTTAAATTGAGATAAATGGAATGCCTTTGAAAGCAATCCGCTTTAATCCAATTTTCTGGGATACTGCCGCTTGAAAGCATTTCCATTTTCTTTCGCGATTTGTTACAATTTTAATAAAGCATCACTCATTAACTCTTGTTTAATATACTAACAAGCAATAGTAACGAGTGATATGAGTGACAATATCTACTTATCATACATGCTATCATTAATGTTTTTCATACGGTAAATAAGTAAATATTGGAAGATTACAGGTAGTGTTTTATTTATTTCAATTATCAAGAAATATTTCGCACTTCATTGTCAATCTTTATCATTAAAATAAATTCCATAAAACTTTCAAAAATGAAGTTTTTTAAATGGCCATTTTTTTCTTTTTATTGCAAAATACTTTGTGATAATTAGTACAACAATATTAACCAATAATGAAAGAACAAATGATGAGAAGAGAGGAAAAAGAATGAAAGATAGGTTATATAGAAATGAAAAATAATTTATGTACATTAAAGAAATTACACCATTAATAATCACCGTATGTTGGTAGTAATTCTGAAAGATAATTCAACTAAATAAAAAAGATGATCATCGTCATCATCGTCATCATCATTATCACCATCATTATTGAAACAACTTTTTGATAAAATATGCGTTGAACAAAATTTGTCCAAATCAATTACCATTTATCAATTATTATTTAAATTATCATTTGTCAATCAATTATTATTTTTATTTGTTTAAATATTTTCAGTTATTAATTTTCCAAATGCATACCATACCGGCACTATCTTTTGAGCAAAAAAACATTTTTGCATAGAAATTTAATTTTTTCTATAAGAATTATAATTATCAAATTAATGGATCGAAAATTTATGACATTTCATAATCATTTTGTATGAGTGTGTGTATGTGTGTGCATGCGTGTGTATATGTGTGTTTGTGTGTATTTACGCATATAGTAAATGTATTGTAAAAATGATATGTAATTTGAACGGAGATGATAAGGAAGATGAAGTGGGTCGGATTTTCTTGAATGAAATGATGAAAAGTATATAATTTAAATTTTCCGAAGCACATTTGTCTCATTTCCATGACTGATATTTGATGCGTTAATGGTGTACAATCTTTTCATTTGTCATCATTCAATTCTTATCCAATTTCAGTTTCAATTTCAGACAAATAGATACATGGATAATTCATTCCTTAATATTTTTCGTTCTTCTTCACACCATTTTTGGAATAATTTTGTGAAAATTAGATTGTGTACATGTATTAATATATATATGAATCATTGTGTATTATACTTGTCAACATAAATTGACAATACAAGTATGAGATTATCGGATGAATTAGACAAAATCAATTAATGGGAAATTTCATCCATCTCAGAAATTATAAATGTATGAAATATTATCGATAATGAAAACAATATTATTCAATTATTATCTCTAAATTATATTTATTTCATTTTTCTCAGTTTTTAAATAACAAAATTATTTAAAAATGATTGGATGATTGGATATATTGACTGAGTGAATCATTTTCGGATAAGTTTACTGGGAAAAGAATTATTGCATAGTTTATTTTGCTTGTTAGTAAAAATAATGATAATTATAAAGAATGATAAAATAGTTATCCAAATAATAGCAGCAATTATTATTATATCAACTAATTATAAAACAGTGTTATATTTTTTTGTAATCATTGGTACTTTTTCTTTTTTCGGAGAAAAAAGAAAAAACAAATTGACAAATTATGCAAAAATTGCTGGCCAGATTAATTTGATTAGCATTACATCGTATCAAACTCATTTTGTCAAATAGCAGAAGCATTAGTGTGACACCAAATTTATTGGTTCTTTTTTTCGAAGAAAAAAAAAACGAAAAAAGTGCAAAATTATAATATTAAATCATGAATATGGGCTGTGTCTATGAACTATAAATCGTTTATTGCGTCACTAATATAACATTAAAATCAGTTTGGTTTTAACAATTCATAGAATTTAATGTTATTTGTCTTACTTCCACATGGTTGTCAATATGAAAATATGCATTGTAAAAGCAAACTATATAAATTATGAAATTATGATCATATCGTATATCATTCCGCACTTACTCAGCAGGAAATTTTCATTTTTTCGTGATTTCCAAAGGGATGAATGATAAAGGAAGGAGAAGGAAAAAGGAAAGAAGGAGGAGGAAGAGGAAGAGGAAAGAAAAAACAAAGGAAATTTAACAATTCGAATGACTTGTGATGAGAAAGGAAGGCTTAATAACATTGGCTATTTCCTCGCAAACAATGCTAATAACTTCCTCTCTATCTCTCTCTTTTCCCTCTCGCTCTTTCTGATGAAATAAATGACAATTCGCGCATTTGTTGCGTAATTGATGCAAAAAATTAATGTATTCGTCCGAACGAAAAGATTTCATGAAATGATAGCAAAAAGTTTAAGAATTTTCTTTTAAAGAGAGAGAGTAGAAGTAAGAATGTAGAGGAAAAGGACAAGTGATTAGCGTTATAATAATTATGATTCAATAATTTAGATGAGTAAAAAATGACAGAGAAAAAACGAATGGATAGAGAATGATAAAGAGAGACAGAAATAAGTAATTAAGTTTCGTATTAATAATAACATTTCTGAAAGAATTTCATAAAAATTTTTCATTTTTTTAAATTGATTTAACAATGAACAATAATAACAACAATAATAATATAGACAAGTGGGGAATTAGATAGATGAGGACAATATGAATGGACAACAAAGGATAGGGACATCGACCTTCAATATTACGGCTATCCAATCTCAATCATTATTACCACTATTACTGTTGTTATTATGATTTATTGTTATTAGCATGATTATGATTATTATCATTATCATTATTATTATTATTATTATTATTATTATTGTTACTATCACCACTACTATCATCATCGTATCATTATCATCATTTCAATGTCAGTTTCATTTCCTTCTTTATTTTCTCCCTCGTTGTTTCTCTTTTTAATAGCCTAATTTTATATATAATTGATGTTGCTGTGATGATCCAATTCATGTTATTGTGTCACATTTGTACATTTATAATTCAAAGGGAATAAAAAAAAAGCGGAAGAGAAATTACTGTTTGAGAAATTTTCTTTATTATCAGTATACATGATTAATTAATACATTAAAGGGTTGTTTCAGTTAATAAATCATACCTTCAATTAGTAAAAATTAATTTCAACAGTAACAAATTCAACTACTAAAATTTTTTAGCAATTCACATATCAATTGGAAGTAAAAACGAAGCTTTTATGTGTCACCAAAAAGTATATGTCAAGCAAATGAAATAAAATTTATACATTGGAAAATTTTTGCATTCTTTTACGCAGCAACATTGATTACAAATTTATCATTTTATAGAATGAACAAAAAAGCGACAAAAACAAAATCAACAATTTTAATCTTAAAATCAAATTCATTCAAGCACTAAACTGAAATTGAATTATGGTTACAAATTACATTATCCTGCAAAACAATTTATTTCTTTCATAACTAATGCGAAATTATTATAATGTATTATTCGGCAGCAATCATTCGATTCAATAACATAGCTGATTAAAAGTCGAACCAAAACACTAATGATTTAATTGAAATATCAGTGAATTTGAACAATTTCATAAATATTATCTTAAATCATAATTAATATGTAATCATTTTTCACATGAATTATTAATAATGTATATAATAACTGAAAAAGGCAAGATTAAAGATACTGTTATATAATATTTAATTGTTTGCTTACAACTACCTTTTTTGAAATTAATTTTTCAATTTTCATTTTGAAAAGAAAATTTTGAAAAAAAGAGCGACAATCGCAACACATAATTTAGTAACATTCATCCATCTGCCCGTTCTACTTTCACCTTTACCAATCTTCAATTTGATTTGATACAAACGAACGAGTACGCAAATGAAATATGAACGACCGTCTGTCGACAGATGCATCGTTTTTTTCTTAAATTTCCAAATGATAATATTATGTGATCGGAAGAAAAGCATATTAAATATACATTTATTTATAACATTCTTTAAATTGCAGTATATTTTCCCTTTTTTTAAAATTTTCTCAATTTTTGGGAAATCTTTATTTCGAAATGAATAAATGTATTCATTGTTTCATATATATATGTGTGTATCTTACACAATAATAATAATAGTAATTGTATGTAATTTGTTTGTGGTGTGTCTATAATGTAATTGTATAATTGTATTAGCATAAATAATAGACCTATTTATGCTGCTACATCAATGAAAAGTATCAATGATAAATTATTATCAAATAAATGAAAATAAAAATATTTATTTCAATTTATCGTGCAAAATTTTGTACATAAAATGATATATAAGCTAGAAGCATATCAAATGAAGCTTTGAAAAAATCACAGTTGCAAAGTAAAAACACGTATTAAAAAATTGGAAAAACAATAGACGGCAAAAATTTTATAACTTTAATTAATTGATTAAATATTTAATTTTTTGGATTTTTTAACAAAAATTTTTGATGATGTATTGAAAAAAAAACAGCCTATACGTTAATATATCGATTTTAAACTGAGTGAATAATTTTGAATTATGAAATAGATTAAATGAGTTTTATTCTTTAGAAATTTTGGAAGATCTTCGATTTTATGGACGTCTTAAAGCATGATATTTAATAAATTAAATTTTTGGATCACTGATAACGATAATCAATAATGGACAATAACTGTGATATGGAATGATCCAAAGAACAAGCAAAATGTCAATTCTCAAAAAAAAATTTTATGCAAAAATGAATTATTTCGGTTCAGGTGACTTTACTTCAACATTACTTATAGGTGTAGTCGATTTGGATAATTCCACTTTCGATCTTTCAACTGATACTGGTATTGGTGGACTTTGAACAAGATTTAAGGTAAAACTTGAAGTAGGTACTTGAAATGGAAACATTGCTAATGGTAGAGTTGTTATCGGTGATCCGGTAATCATCGTATTCGTTGCTGATGACGAAGGTGCTATTGGAGACGGTGGCGCTGCTGGTACCGCAAGCGGTACAAACGATGTTGATGGTGGTAAACTGTTGTGTGTTCCGGTTGATAAGCCAAGTGGAAGAGGTGCCGTTTGCAACGGGAAAAGTCTTGGATGATTTAGCGCATTAGCTGCCATATAGTTGGCCCAATAAGGATTGGTGCGCAACAATTGCTGAATTGCAGCAACATTCGATGCTTCATTCAATAAATCCATTCCAACAGCTGCCTGCCTCTTCCATTTTGTCCTTCAAATTAAATTTATTAGAAGTTAAAATTTCAAATCTAGAATTTTAATTTCAGTAAAATTGAAATCTAATTTCGATTGTCATATTTGTAATCCTGCTTATTAATTATATCAATATATAAAGGATCATATACCATGCAGAAAATGAAAATGACAGTATCCATCCATTGCTTATGAGTAAGTTAATTATCAAAACTAAATTAATCAATTATTTGCATTAAAAAATTTAACTTTTCCATTTTTCTTTTTTCATCGTAAAATGAATAATAAAGAAAAGGAAGGAATAATGATTTTGAATACATTTTGGTATGTTTATTAACTAGAAAATAATTGCTGTCATCAAATAAAAAGCGATGTATTTTTGCTCGAATGCTCTCAGTTTACATTAACAAATAATTTAGTGAGAAGGACAGAGGAAAGGATAAAAGAATGGTACCAAAAAATATGTGATGGTACTCTTTCTGCCTCTCCCTTTCTGCTAATATATACTCTTCATTTAATCCTCGCTTTGGTTTTGTTCACAATTTTATGGTACAATGAACATTTTTGGTGCGTTAAAGTCTGTTAACTATATTTAAACTTGCACTATTTTCATAACACTTTTTTCCTTCACTCTTTCTCTCTTTCTCTCTATTAACAAATAATAGTGGAATAGTGAAAGGAGAAGAGAGAGAGGAAAAAAAGAAGAGAGGTAATATTTTACAAATAAAAACAAAAGTATATTTGAAAAGTTTACAGTAGTTTTTACAGGATACGGTAGCAAAAATGTTGAAGAAACGAATCACGTTCCTATTTCAGTATTTATATATAAGACTCTTTTGTTTTGCTTTTTTTTTTCTTTGTAAAACTTAAGTGAGAAATAACAATTTAAAAAGTTGAGCGCAATATGATAGAAAGTAGTGAATTAGTAGCGTTAAGTGTGAATCACTTTGTTCTTCAAAACACATGGGATTATTTTTTCCTTTTTTCATTTTTATATCAAATCTTCTTTGATATATTTCAAATAGATTTGAAATACAACAAAAGTTTACTTTTCAAATAAATTTTGCTGAATTTCGTGGTGACATTTTTTAATGTAATATTACATCATTACTAAAAACATTTCGTAATAATCCTTTTGAAAACCATTATCATTCAAAATTATCTATTAAATAAATATTTTTAATACTACTAGAAAAGAAAGAAAAGGAACAAACAAATTGAAAAAAAATTTAAAACGAAGAAGTTAATTACCGCCGATTTTGATACCACGTCTTCACTTGAGTGTCCGAAAGACCCATCCGTTGTGCTAAATCCATTCGATCTTGCACACTTAGATATTTTTGCTTATCAAATGTTGCTTCTAATTCCTGAAATTTTTTTCTTTCGAAATAAATTTGTATAATATTTTCACAAAATTATCACTTCAATTAGCAATAAATTAAAGGAAATAAGTATTTCGTACCTGTAACTGCTTATCAGTAAAGATTGTCCGTGCTTTGCGGGCTTTTTTACTGCATCCAATTGAGGAATGAGAATGTGGACTACAACCAGAACGATGTGATTCCGTTGACCCGCTTCGTTCATCCTCACCCAGTGATGATAATTCTAAATTAATAAACTGTACTTGATTAGCGCAATGATAGCTAACGAAAAATTTTTCAAAAGAAAATCTTATTTCTTTTTTTTACTTCCTAGTTATCAAAAGGATTAGAAAAGGAACTAATTATGCAGCTGAAAATTTTTAAAATAGCAATACGTTGAATTAATTTTTCTTTTTAATCTTGTTCTTTCATCAAAGTCTCTTTCCTTATCATTCCTTTCTCGTCTCATCGCTATTGATAATTTTGGAATATAATCAAGGTGAAATTGAATTCAACACGATGTAAAATAATTTTTTATTTATGGTTGAAATTTTTATACAATATAGTTGAAAATTTTATACAATAGTTATGTATAAAAATTCGTTGAATTCAACATAAAATTTTTATACAATATTATATTTTTCTTTTCCCTCTTTCTATTCCATCCCCTTACGACATTTTTCATTCTACCTTTCTCTTCCTCTCTTTCTCTCCCTCTCTCTTATCTACTCAATTCAATTGGTATTATCCCGAAAACTGAAAATGGTTATGATACAAATCAAATAACAATAACAATAGCTAACAAAAGTATTTGAAGGTAATTAGTAAATGAGCAAATCTCATCATTCACATCATCATCCATTAATCCGTTTTGTTAATCCCGAATCAATTGTTAAAAAAAAAGCCTTCTTTATTATTTCTTCATGAATATATCCATCCATACTTTTCATAACTACCACAATTTTCTCATCTTTCTTTCTCGTTCACTCAATACGACTAATTTTTTATTACTTAATCTAAAATTACAAAAAGGAAAGAAAATGAGGTATTGCAGATTAAAAGCATGATAATCCCCCTTGTAAAACCCCTTCAAAAGATCTTTTCAATCCATAATTTTCCATCTTCCATCTGCCCTGAATGATCACAATTTCGATAATCCATTTAGCAGACTAAGAGCAATAATTGGTAATAATTCTAATGAACAGCTTATAAATTAGTCATTACTAAGAATGGACTAACAAAAGAGAAGAGGGAGAGAAAAAATTGGGAAGAAAAATGGAGAAAAATGAGAGAATAAGAAGAAAACATTTGTTAATATCAGGTAATCCTGAAAAAAGGTGGAAATAGGTATTTTCCGCTTCAATACCACCAAATTACGGTTAGCTGGACCAAAAGCTGCTATCACTTTTGTTTTCATTATTTGTCTTAATAGTCGCACCATAATGAAGAAAGTTATCATTTTCATTAATTTTATTTTTCATTTTTTTGCTAATATTATTTTATGATAGGTATTTTGTGAAATTTATGCTAAAATCGGATTGAACAGGCAAAATTGAATCAATAATTTTTATAACATATGAAAAGAATGAGACAGTAATGACGGGGTAGGACAGGTGCTAAGTGAATGAAATTATTACCTGATTATATTGGCAAGCTTAACATCCTGACTGATTCTAAATACTTAACACAAACAATGTGATAAATATTTGTCTACTTGATGCAGTTATTGATTTTTGGCAAAATAAGGATTACGGTAGAACTGTTGAAATTTCAGATTTTTGTGCTTTTATTAAGCAATTTAAAAAAATTTACTTGCATGTATTATTAGAATTAAAGAAGGCTATCCTAATCATACTATTAATTTTCTAAGTATAAATTTATTTGTTAATTTTTATTATGAAATAAAAATTAGATTGAACAAATTATATGCAGTGATTAGCTTAATAGAATCATTATAAAATTCAAATTATTATCATTTAATTTTTTGCAAATTTAATCTATGAAGAATCAAAATTACTAAATTAAATCTAATAAATAAATCATTTTGGAGAATGAAAAAACTGAACACAGATTTTTGAAATGAATTAGAAATAATAACAACAAAAATTAAAATTATTACTTTCATGAAATATTTTTGTAAATTTATAAAGCTGGTATATATCAAATCAATACTAACCATTTTCACCGCTTGTATTCGCTTTATCTTCATTTGAATCAAGAATATCAGAAATCCGGAAGCTACTATTACCCGAACTATTATTGCTATGTAAATTGCTAGATGTGGTGACAATTTTTCCAGCATTACTGCTTTGAGTACCGGATGTCGTATTTAATAATGCTATCGTTGCCGGATCCACTACACTATACGCAAATGGATTCATCATTAATTGACGTGGATCCAATAGATTCATTACCTTCTATAATAATTAAAATTAAATATCTTAATGAATTTTTGCAGTATATTTTACTGAAGCATTGATTAAACTTTTAATTGGTAAATATGTTAGCAATGTTTAACAAAGCGAATGATAAAAGTTATAGCTCACACTCATTACAGATAGGAATTTATTAATTAATTTGAAAGTTTTTGTAAATTTATGTAGATGCAAAAAACCAGAAGTAGATAAAAAACTGAAAGAATGAAATTATAGATTTTTAAATTATCTGTGTCTTGTGAAACTGTAATAGTATTGAATACGAACATAATAACATTTGATTCATCGAAAAAGAATTAAAGTAGTTAGAATTATCTAACGAGTTTATTATTTCAAAATATGTTCACTTATATCTTTAAACTAATTCGTTAAATCTATTCACCTTACCAGAATTGAAATTTCAATAACTTACTTTAACGACTTTCTCTTTTGTTTTTACCTAAATTTATTGAAATATAATTTGCTATGGTTTAAATTTAGCTACCATTTCCTGATAGAACTTATTATCACGAATGAATTTACTCATTGCAAGATTAGATTCTTTTAAACACAACGATTTCGTCTAAAAAAATATTTCATAATTAA
Organism: Acanthocheilonema viteae; assembly: GCA_900537255.1. Taxonomy (NCBI): domain Eukaryota; kingdom Metazoa; phylum Nematoda; class Chromadorea; order Rhabditida; family Onchocercidae; genus Acanthocheilonema; species Acanthocheilonema viteae. The sequence goes on from UPTC01000586.1 coordinate 23,560, forward strand.
TTTTTCTACCATTTTTGTTTTATTTATTTTACGAAAAAAATTAAAATTTGAGTGATTTAATAGAATTATTGAATAAATTAATGAGAAAAAATTAATTAATTAATAAAATTTTTACTAAGTATTCTATGCATCATTATGTATATATAATTGGTAAATATAGGGCAAAATAGTGATAAAAATGAAAAAATGAAAAATTAGGACTTTTTTCTCTTCAATTAAATGGTGCATAATTCTATAGGTGACAGCTATAATGTGTAGCCATATAGTTGATATTTTTCAAAGTAAATTTGCAGCATAATTTTTTTTTTATAAAGTAACAAATTAACAAATATTTTGACAACAAGTTTAACTATGAGCATTTTTCTCTACTTTGCTTTAGCCTCACCTTTTCTCCGACGTTACTATTTCTCCCGGTGTATTTATTTCTCTCCCTTTGATCTATTATACATCTAAAACGATCATTTTACACCCTTACCGTCTTTCAACATATATTATGCGTTCATTATTTAAAAAAACTGTCAGTAAAATTACCAACCAGAATTTATATATCATCAACCTCATTAAATTTATATTTACAACAAGTTACTAAAAAATTTTAGCTTTCAAAATTTTATATTAGTTATATTATTGAAATTTTTTTCACTTACGTAGCAAATAATTTTTTCATCATAAAATAATATAACTGAAAATTTGCCTAAATAAAATGACCAAATTTATTCGACAAAAAGGGTTGCATAAATAATCATTTATTAAATAAAGTCTCTTAGTAATATACTTTGAAATTTCTTAAATATTTTCAAATTTCACTTTGATTTTTTATCGAAGATGGCTTATTGATCCGAAAAAAAAAGGTAATAATGGTCAATTAGGACGATAGAATTTACAATTCAGGAATCAATTTAAGAAAGTGCTTTCTTATTATCTTCATTCTTATTGTAGCGATTGAAAAATATGTGAAATGAAAATTATTGGTTTCTATCCATTTAAAAATTTACTCATAAAATGATAAAACTTGCAGAGATAATTTATTTCATTGCACCAACATATTATAAGTAAATTAAAACTGCTTACCCATGATTTAAATTCCATTATATAACTTTGTATTTATTTATTCACTATATTGATTATTGCATGATGAATAAACTAAACAATTAATTTCACATATTTAACATTTACTTCCTTCTTTAACTAGCGAGTGGAAATAATGAATGATGAGATGAGGGAAATTAACAGTAAGATAAAAATTCAATTTATATTTTTTGTTTAGAACTTAAATGCTGAATAAAAAAATTAGAAGAAAATTCGAAATGAATAAATTATATGGAAAAGAATATTTCGATTCTCTGATCCTTATTACCTTTATCTTTTTATTGCTTCCTTATTCACCCATCTATCGTTTTTTATTCGCTATCATTAAGTGAAATGACTTCAGTTAGTTTAAAAATTAATTTCTGAAGTGTATGAATTTTTAAATTTGAGAAACAATTAAAGAATATAATGAAATTTTAAAATCAGTACAAGGAAATACCAAGTAAAATCTGTAAATATCCTGAATTATATACTAACTGATATCGACAACAATATAAGCAAAATCCGGATCAGGCAACTAAATACCGGATAAGAGATGAATTGTACTTCGACATTAACAACAACAACAACAACAACAGCAACAACAGAAAGAGGGAGAAGAGAAACTGATCGAGTCACCGTAATGGGAATGAGAGGGGAGATTTGGGGTGGGACGAGAGAGGTGCACATCTAATAGGGCAACGAATCGCTTTGATTGCCGTCATTTTGGGACTAAACAGCCATTACAATGCCTCTCATTGGCTATTTTGTTCATTTCAGGGTGGAGTTCTCTCAAAACCTTCATCGAATGCGGGGGTGGATACTAATTTCTACCACACTCACATATACTCACGTACGCTTAACGTATATGAACTTCATATACACACACATACAATTTACATACAATCTTATATATGATCGAGGAATGAGTGAAAAGATTCATTTCACTATTGCACTCATCTACGTGTAGTAATTATTAAAATCCAATTATAGAAAGAGGAGAAAAAGAGGGAGAGAGAGAGAAGTGGACAGAAGAGGAAGAGGGGACACATCCAAAATGCATCAAAATACATTTATCTCACATACAAATATACCCCATTTATATGTCATACCTAAACAGACCGTATGATTATGATTTAAGGATTAAATGGGACAGGTGAGAAGAAAGAGGGAGAGAATCATTGAGGTATTAATTATAATAATAACTACGAGAATGAATAATAAATAAATTAAGATAACATAATTCGAAAAAAATTTTTTAATGAAATGATTTCTTGTTTTTTTTGCACAAATTCATTGATTTTTTTATTTCTATTGAATGAGTTTTTTATTTTTACAATTAACTTATTTTTAATCATTTCTGTTAATACTATGTTAGTTTTTTCCGCTTAATTTTATACTGTTTTATAATTGAATAAATTTTCGAGAAAGGAAAAAAAGGAACTCATTTCTTCCTCTTATATATTATCCCTTATATTGAAAAAGAAAAAAAATATTGCAATGAAAAAAGAGATGAAATTTTCGAAATAAACACTATAATATACTATGTATTTACTGTAATTGAAAATAATTTTTGTAATATATTGTTGTGTGTAAAATTTTTCAAAATTTTGTTTATTGTTTTTAAAAAATGCTAACAATATAGTAGGGAATTGGTTTTTAATAAAATTATTTGTTTTAAAATTAAGTATTTCAAATTTTTGCTTCATATCTTCCTGTATCGTTGCATTTGTGAAAATAAAATTTTACATGTTAAAATTCGAAACATTTTAAGCATTCATTTTATATTATTGAATTCTTCTTTTTTGTTATTACAGTTGAAAAAAAGAAAGAAAAAGAACATAAAATATTACTGATGGGAGAAAAAAAATCTTCAATTACATTAATTATTGTTGTAGTTGTTACTGATATTGCTATTGCTATTGTTGTTGTTGCTATTGCAATAAAAATGTTAAATGGAAACCAGTTGATTTGCGCTGATTATTTTTTAGAGAGGAAGACGAAGAATGATTGTTAAAACGATAATAAATTTGTTGAGCAGTTTCCATCCCCTTACCATTTAGCATATAATTTTCGTTTTAAAAATAATTGTTTTCCGGAAACTGAATATATAGCTTTTAATTTTTTTGGCTTTATTCTTTCTTTGTCTTTTTTTCATCACTTTTATTATTATTATTATAATTATATTTCCGATTATAAATGAAATTTTTTTTTTGCAAGCACTTTGTTTGAGATTTAAGTGAGAAAAGAAAAAGAAAAAGGATTGATATAGAAGGATGAAGATGTTGACACGGAAATGAGCTATATTTATGAGCTTTTAAATATTTCCTCCTATTGCTAATAAGAATGCATTATCGCAAGTAAGGAAATTATGGAATGAAAGAATGATGGGTTAAAAAAAAAGTAGGAAGAAAAAAAAGAAAGGATACGATGATATGACAGTTGACAAAAAAAGACCTTGAAGAGTAAAAACATGAACTGAGTTAATAATAATATAGCAATGAAAGGTAGTGATAATTGTTATGGTATGGTACGCTAATATATCCCATCCATTCATTTATTCATCCCATCCATCCACTAAATATATTTTCAATCTTTTGCTATGTATTAATTGCAATCTTTTTTATTTTAATGAAATAACAATAACATTAATGATATTAATGATTCTCATAAAATATAATAAATTTGTACTTATTAATAAATTTATATGATGATAATTATTTTGTTTTAAATTTGCTTTTTTTTTCTTTCCCTGTCTCTCTCTCGATAGGATAAATATCGTTTTTATAAGTATATTTCTTTTATCTAACATTAGCAACTCTTAATTATATCTAAATTATTGCAATTTTTTGATACTTTTGTTTTATTACATGTAAATTAAATTTTTTTTTCACCACTTATCGCAATTATTTTGAAAGAAAAAAATTTTCATAATATTTTATTTTAAATACGCAATGTATATGTGTATATATTGATATTAAAATTAGATATATAATGTTTGGTATACGAAATTTACACCAGTATTAATGTCATTAGTAATTTGAGGAGAAAAATGTTCTGTAACCGGAATGCTTTTTTAAGAAAATTTATTTTGACTATAAATATCATTCTCGTATGGTAATTGAAATTACATATTTTATTTTCTTCAACTTGAAAAAAAAAACGAATATGCTAAAATCAATGTAGTTCAAAATTTTTAAATTAATTAATCAATTTGTTATGAAAAAATAGCAAATTTTCGTACCGCAAATTATTTCATTAACTATTTTCCTTTTAAATGTGCTTTGATATTTGATTACATTCCAATATATTGTTCATTATTTTCTATCCCATAAAGGTCAGGAAAATGTCAATTAGATGGTCAAATCAATTATAATTGGTTAAGGTAAGGAATGAAAAGGTTGAGAAATAATAGTGATCACAAATCAAACTGTTGCACACTTCTTTCCCTCTTCTTTGCCTTCTTCATTCCCACTTTCCCTCGTCTTCTTTCTCTTGTGGTTGTTTATATGCCCTTTTAACCTTTTTCAATTAGCCGAAGTTGCAATAATTAGAATGACTTAAAGACCGCTTTCCGCCTCATACATATAACCTTTCCAAAAGAGAAAAACTAAAAAAGAAAAATATATCTACAAAGAAACAGTTACGAAAGCGAAATTAGGATAACATGAAATATTTGGATGAGGCTGATTGAGCAGGTAGAAAAAAGGTACATTGCGGGTACTATCATCAAAAAACAGGTGCAAAAATAATTATCCGTTTGAAAGCGGTATCTATAAAGTAAAAAAAAAAAGAGAGTCATTACTTTCTCTTGGAGAAAAAAATGAATGATCTTTCAAAAAAGGTACAAATTTTAAATTTTCCAACACAAATTTCAAATTATTCTATTCTCTGACAATTGATTGATATTACATTTCATCGAAAGATTGGTATAATGAAGAAAAAAAGTGGAATAAAAAATTTTATCTCTTTGTTTAATAAATCTGAAGAACAAAACATTCGAGAATAAGAATGACTATGCTTAATACATATATTTTAATTGACTTTAATTTTTTTCTTTTCTCGGAAATAGTAAAGTAATTTTTATTGGTTCGTTTTTCCATTTAACAGAAAATAAGTCATTAATAATCACATTTTAATTGAAGCATGAAAAATTCATCTGCCAACAGTTTACAATATTGATAAATTGTGATAGAAAAATGGAAGTGTGATTGAAAATTATAAAATAGTACAGTAGAATGTTAATGGGTTAAGTTTAATTACAATTACTCCTAAATTAATAGCAATATAATTATATTTCGAAGAAAGTGCAATTACTGTTAAACAATGGCCTCTTTACCTTTCATTATCCGCTCCAAATTACGCCATCGTTCCACAGCGAATAGCGTAGCATTTTAACACCGAAAGCTTTTATTTTCATTTTTTCTGTTCTCTTATTTGCTTTTATTATTTATTGCATCAATTTCATAGCTAATTAGATTATTTCGTTCCGCTTTCTTTTGTTTTACCCAAATTATGGTACTTATTTAGTTTGCAATCTTTATTTATTTGCAGAAAAAAGAAAAGAAATTTTAGAATGAAGTATAAAATTTATAATATACAATTTGCAATAAATTTCATTGATATCCTTCAATAGCATATTCTTGCATTTTGTAGTTATATTGATTTAATTATATCACTTTTGCTACTTCTGCTACAGTATGTGATTAACTTACATTTTAATCAGAATTTAATTCAGTTTACTTCAAATATTTTATTGTTACACTTAAAAAAATTATAATTTACAATTTATTTTTCTATATTAACAATATGGTTTCACAATTTACAATTTATTTTTTTATATTAAGAATATGGTTTCACTCGTAATAAATTTAATACTTATATAATTTGCAAAATGTCTCAACTATTAAATCAATGGTAAATATTAGAAAAAGATTGACAATAAGATAGATTATCATTCTATTGTGCAATTAGCGAACAGGTATATGACACCTGTTGACATTACTCCAATGGTTTGCATATTCATGTGAGAGACATTTATAGATCAGAAAGCTGATAAGAATGATATGTGGAAATTAATGATATTACCGAGGAGGATGATAGGTGACCACACAGATGGCCTGAAGGCTGTCACTAAATACCATTGTCCATTCCCTCTCGCTACTTTATTGTTTTCCAACTTCCATTATTGCTGTTGTATCCTCTCATTTCATATATCTTATTTCTTTTACACTAATTTTTGAAATGGTCAGTTATCTTACCAATCAGAAAATTTAATTTTTTCCTTCTGACATATAAAAATTTCATACAGCAAATTTCAATTGAATTTATGTTTTCTGATTGATGATGACCTTCCATCTTCTTTCACCTCATAAAATGCTACCGTACAAAAAGTGTCACTCAAAATATGTGCATAACTTCATTTTCAATCCATAATTATTTCGCATTAAAATTATTTAATCCAAGCATCGATAGTTATTTGGCATATTTGATTCATATACTATTTGTATGAATGATACAAATATTTCAATGAGATAATGAATGGATAGAAAAGTAGAATAATTTCGAATAAATTAGAAGGTTTTCAAATTTCATAAGCCTTGTTTTTTCCACTGTTATAATTATTAATGCATTTGATTTTTATGAAAAAAACACTAAATTCAATTATTTTACAATTGTTTAAAATCATTTCGTTGCGAAACCAATGGATTTATATGCTATTAACCATAAGAAAAATTATACTTGCATATTGTAACGAATTAGCACTTTAAGAATAAGTGAAAAACATTTTTAAAAATTTTAAAAAATTGTTTATTTTATACATGTTACATATAACTGTCCATCTTTTAATGTTAAAAAAGATCAACACTCTTTTTTTTGACGCTTCATGAAATATTTCCTTCCAAATTTCTCAATTATGTGTAACAAAAGTTCGTATAATTTACTAAAATAATATATGACATTCATATTTAATAAATGAATTAAATTATGGATGAAATTCATGCTGATGCCGTTTAAAGCTCAAATTATTAAAAATTATATCTTCAAAAGATGCCTAAAGAGTGTCATCAAAAAAAAATAATAAAGTAAAAAGTATTTTTTGATTATAATTATTTCAGTTACAAATAACTAGCCCTCGCAAATTGTTATTGCTTTAATTACTAATTCATTAACAATTACTTACCCTTTTCAAAACAGACATCAAATTTGATAGAAATTTGCAACCTTTTTTGAAAGTTGTCTCATTAATGATAATCATAAGCTAAATAAAGATGTATGATATTAATTTCATCAAAGTGACTCAGAAGTTACAAATGTTGGAATGCGTCAATTATTATGATAAAATAAATAGATTTTTGGCAAATGAATTTTTTGAATTAACCTTGAATTATACGTAATTACTTACTAATTCAGAAATCTTAGTTACTAATTGCAATACTTTGCAAGCTTGTATTACTTTGATCATTAAATATCATTATATCATTACTGTCAATAACAATAACAACAATAATACCAACAACAACAACAACGTTAACAATAGCAACAAAGATAACAATAGCAATAAAAGGAAAATTAGAGATTCTATTAGAATTTAAGGAAGGATGATAGTTTTGTACATCATTTAGCGGCATATAATTGAAGACTTCATTTCGTGATATTTTAGTGAGTGTTAATGGGCTGACATTGTTTACTTCTATGCGGCATCGTCGTTTGATTCGATACTCAAATTTTCTCCTTTTAAATATTTCAATGAGCAAAAAAGGTGCTTTTCTTTGTTGTCAGTTAGTAAATAAAAAAAAGAACCAAATTTATTCATATATTAAACAATTTTTGTTAAAAATACAAAATTGAAAGAAATCTTTTTTTGAAAGAAAAAGAATAAAATGGGGAGTGGTGAGAAAGAAATGGATATGATGAAAAGAGGAATAATGCAAAGATATCAGTCAAAATTTGATAAAAATGACGAAAAGTATTTGCCAAGGTAAGAAACGAATATGATCAAAAAAAACAATAATTTGAAGATATTTTAGATTGACAGGAAAATGTTGTCAAAAATACAAAATAGTGATGAAAATGATTAACTAATAAGTTGTTTTTCTGTTTCGGGAAGAAAAAGTATAATTTTAATTGATTAAAAATAACGTATCCATTATGAGCCTTGAATTATACTAATTTCATTTTTAACGGAGCTGAAACTATAATTCTAATAAAAGAAAGGACTAGACTCTAGCATTTAAAAATGTGAAAAAAAATGGATAATATATTTCGAAAGCTTATCTACTTGAACATAACTGAAATTTTACAAATACTATGACATTAGGTATCAAGCATATTTTGCAATAAAACTTAAGAAAAGATAAGACTGTTTAAATGATTTTGCTAAATTTCAAATCTTATTATGAGGTCAAAGGTTATGAGGGGACATAACAATGTCTAATAATTTTCATATGTCATTATTATTCCTGAAATACAGAAACATTTATGGATCATGCTTGCTTATGGCTATGGCGTAACAATAACGATTCAATAATGAATCATTATGAACAATTATATGAATTAGACTTGAAGAATGTGTGTATGTTTTAGAAGCGTTATTAATGAAATAATTATATTTGCCATTCGTTATCTATTTGTGATCAAAATTTTCATAAAATGTTATCATCAAATATCTTTCCATTACTTTTCTTTATATCAAATTATTTTAATTTTAAATATGATTTTAAGCTTTTATTAGTTTTATTATTAGATTCATTTTTTCATGAAGTTAAGGAATATTAATGGTTTATTGATGATGCAATCAATAATTAAAGCGTAAACAGAAACAATGAGCAATTAATACAAAAGATGAAAATTTGATAAGCCAATGACAGTTTCTAGTAAAATTGGTCGATAAATTGCATAAAGAGAGGTTTGGAATTGAAGTTATGAAGTAAGTTTAAAAAATTTAAGTTATCAAAACAAAAGCAATCAATTTTGAAAAA
>UPTC01000587.1:0-32596 GCA_900537255.1 Acanthocheilonema viteae
TATAAACCCCATGATATAACGGATAGTTATCTTTTTTTTGGGGACGATGATCAGTAAACGTTTTACAATCCGGTGTTCACTCTATACAAACCAATACAACTCAACTCATCTCAACGCAATTCAACTCTACTGAATTCAACCCAACGCTCCCAACAAACACAACCAACCAACCCCGCTCGTATAAAAATACTGCTGACATTGGCTACTGCTCGACATCAACTCACAACTCAAAGAAATTCACGACGATAGTTATTATCGAATTCATTACAACTGATGGTTTTGAAGTACTACCAGTGAAATAAGAAAAAAAATTTCCTTCTTGTTGGTGATTACCAATTTATTGTTTCAGGTTAGTGAGAACATGCTCTTGAAGTCAATTCTTATAGAGAGTAAGAGACCTAATTAAGAATAATTCTGTAACGCAGGAAATATTCGGTGACTTCATTATTTTCCAATTATAGTGTTATAAATCGTAAGAATTCAGGATCTGAATGAAAATTACTCATTTATTGAAGTTTAGAAAGCAAAAGAGACGTGAGATTGATAAACGAATTGTATTATATTTTGAAGCACAAAGATGATTCAAATCATCAGCATGAACAGTTTGACTGATAAAAAGCGTCGTAAAATCCTACAATTACCAAAACGTCAAACGATACTGATTATGATGAAACAGTTCCCTATAATTATTTATTAAGATGGCAATATTTGACCGAAAAGAAAAAGATGGTGTAAGACAGCTTAAAGGTTTTGGAGAGCGTTTTCGTATCAATTTTTCAGCGGAGTGATTTTTGCACTGCTTGTACAATAATAATAATTTATCAAATCACAAAAGATGTGGTAATAAGAGATAAATTTAATTTTTAAATTTTGAGATGAGAAACCAAAATCTCTCTTATTTTATAAACGCCAGATGAATAGGATGTTGTAAAGCCAAAAGATAATAAGGATATAAATTTTGTTTGCTTACATGTTTTTTCAATAAAAACAGTTGAAATGAGCGTCAAACATGAATTTTAAATTTGAACGGTTGCGGAAACTTCATTTCTCCACCAGTGTTGAAATTTATGCAGTTAATTGGAATATTTAAAAATTGTCAGCATTCACTAATGTATATTCACTGATTAACATGCTAACAACATTAGCATTCGAATTTATCGGTCCTATAGCGATAACTTTTCTTTATGAACCGTTTCTGCTCAGATACGTGCAAATTTGAAATGTCATTGCGTGGAATTGTCCAACGAGACAGTACATCTTTGCAAAATGCACTTCGTCGCGGGAAGTGGTTGCGCATTTAATGAGCATTTGTGCATTATTGCTGAATGAATGATGGATGAGTGGGTACGGATGTCTCGTGGCTGTTGTCGGGGTCTTTTCTTTCTTTTATGGTTAGTGGGTACTGTACGACATTTGTATCATTACTGAATCAAAGGCCATTGATATTGAGCTAAAGGATACTGTGTACCATTAATGTTAGTATTGAGCGTGGGAAAATTGTCTGGACTTTTTGCTTGCTCTTATGATCGATGGAACTGTATGGTCATTGATTTCACTATTTTGCTTGTTCCTATGATTTATGGATACTATGTGGCCATTAATGTAACTATCACCGTGAGGTATTTACTCGGTTCTTTTGCTTGCTTTAGACAATCAGTTCATTGAGTACTGTTTCAGGATTGTGTTTTCCCGATATCCTCTATTCAGGATTAAGGACTGTGGTAGTCCAAATTATCTCTCTGTAGCAAGTCGATATCCTTTTTTTTACACTTCATATATTTTTATTAACTTTGTGAATAGTTCGATTTAAAAATACATCAGAGATTTATCGGAACAGAAATGTTCAGATTAGAATTATTTAAGCTTTTTTTAGATGAAATAAAATAAGACGTGAAATTTATAAGATACATCATAGTTTAATATATTTATCTGATTCTTTTTTGCAGAAAATGAATATAACCAAGATTAATGAGGGCATGAAAGAAATGGTTACTATGCCAGGCATGTGGTTTCATTCTTTTATAATTTCCTGATAATTGTAATTTCATTGTCATCAAAAAACATAATAGCTCTCTTTTTAGTGCAGTAATTTAAATGGTCGTTCAATGGATTGGATCAAACATTTATTTTCTTTCATTATTTTTTTTTAAAAGAGTTTGAGTATTTATATAAGAGTTTCATTCGGTGAAATTCCGAAATACGAGATACATTTTAGCGAAGCCCCATCAAACACATGGCTACAACCACGCAAACAAATTTCGCATTTGTATCAACGGTTACGAACTGGATACATCGAAAGCTATTGAAAAAGTATATAAGTTTGAGCTGAAAATCTATGGTATAAAAAGTGATGGAAAAGAAAAAGAACTTTATCGCGGTCCAAAAAATGAGTATGCTTTGCGTTCTTGTTCAAGCATTGAAAAAAGTTTAATTTTATTTAAAGTTTAATTTTTTTTATTTAAAATTTTGGTTTAATTTTATTTGAAATTTTATCAAGTTTAATTTTATTTTCCAGCACATGTTTATCATAATTTATTCATTTCATATGTTTTATTTAATTTTTCCAGTGTGGCTATTACTCTTCGGCGTAGAGTTCTTTGGTTTATTTATCAGCAGATGCTGAAAAACTATGAAGGCTTTTTTGGTAGTGATTTAAAAAAGTATTTTTATGATTGTGGAATCAATTTCTATTCTGTAAATAAACTCTTTGATCGTTCCGAGGGTGAAAAAGAATTCAAGATCAGTGTCGTATGTTTTTTTATAACTGCTTTTTGATATGCTTTCTAATCGGAGAAAATTTTGAGATCCAATCTTCAGCTTTGTGATCTGTCTTTAATCCAAAAATCTATAGCAGTAGTTGGCCGAAGCGTTATAAAGAATTCGGGAGTTATTTTTCGATTTTATTTATTTTGAAACTAAACAATCAACATTCATATGTTTTCGATTCTTTCATTTATTTATAAAATATTAAATGAGTTTTACCCTTACTTCTGTGTATTCACTTTCATATCTAAATATCGACGCGGAAAAATTTTCTCATTTGAAATAGTTTTATTTCTAAGGAAATGCTATCCCCGGAAACAAGAGATTACTTGAGTAAGCGGATTACTGGTTTGGTTGCTCGACTGTTGCCATGTGAAGAAATCAGCTTGCATAAGATTACAGCTGTTGCTGCGGATTTGTATGCTCGAGAGCGGTCTCTTCAACAATTTTTGGAAATAGTTACTTCACAAATGATGTTTCATGAGTATGTTAATTTCTCTGTTAATTTCTTTAACAATCATAGTTTCTCAGTTTATACAGAATTTGGCTTATTTCAAGTGAAAGATTTTACTGAAATTACAATACCTTTCTGTAGAAGCTTCATGGTTTCAGACAGAGTCATTTAATTTTCCGCAATAAGGCATATGATCGCCCTAGTGATCATGATATTGGAATCGATGGTGGCAAAGTTTTGACTGCAGGTATGGAGAAGAACGTGCGCTTTGTTGGTAATTCGTGGGAGCAAATGGCGTCTATCGTTCAAATTGACGGTTAAAAATTTTTTTTTGATACAAAGTTTTTCTGCTTTATTTGAGCTGAGTTAGTTTCATAAATTTTATCTGGTATGAATGAATTACAAGACAAGTTTTTTGCGACTTGTATTATTTAAAATCTTTAGCAAAAAAAGCAGCGTTTTTCAAACAGCAACCGTTGGTGGAACTTGTCAGTACATTATGCAACCGAGCACATCCGAAAATGCTTATGGAAGATACTAGATTAAGGACCCGAGTTGCGCGGCAACTGAAGGGTATCTTTAATTGCATGCTCAGTTTGTTGTTATCCAATTCTATTATTAAAGATATCAAGTTGTATTATTAAGGCTCGAATTTATTAACAATTGCAATTTTAGATCTTGTCGTGCGCACAACGCATTTAGAAACTCAACGATTTTTTTCTATTTTTGGAATGACAACTGCAACTGCGGACAAGTATATTAATTTATTATAATTTATGTTGTTCTTTTTTTAATCTTCATTTAATTAATAATATCTTTATATTTTCAATTCTACAACTAACATAAAAGATAGAATCTTCTTGATACAATTAATTTACTGATTTCTGTTATCTGGTTGCATTGCTGAAGTGTATATATGTTCATAGATACCTAAAATCTAATAGTTGTTTGTGATTTCTTTTTTATTTCAGATTAGTGATTCTAATCAACAATCAGGATACAACTGTAGCCGACTATATGTTGTATAAGTACCAACAGAGATTACGCTATCCGGGTTTGCCGTGTATAATTGAGCGACGTGTCGGTGGCAAAGACAAACGTCCGCGCAACAGTTTTCATCCGATGGAGTTCCTCGAAGTTGTTGGAGGACAGCGCGTTGATGCTAAAAAACAGACGCCAGAATTAGTGGGTATTTATTTTTAAATTGTTTTGATGATCATACTATTTGGACTTGCCAATTTTCAAATGCTGGCACAGATTTTTTTTGTTTTGGACTGTCTTGCATTTTATTCTAATTGGTCCAGATCTGACTTTTAGAAGGTAATCTTTGTAACGTTTACGAGCTAGTGTTTAATTTTCCCTCTCTCTTTTAAGAACCACCGAAATTCTAAAAAACCAAGATTTTAACAAAAAGGACAGTGTTTTAACACTGTCCATATTGTTGAAATATTGGTCCTTTTTGACTAGACGTTATTATATATTAAGAATTTGACAATTGTTTGTTTTGTGTTCTTAATTTTTGATGAGCTTTCATCCATGCATTACTAGCGAAGTGTCATAATGTTGGATTTTTTGTATGGCTCCGTATTGGTGCTTCGAAATGTAGATATTTTGTATATCGTTCTGATAAACTAGTCAATCACCTCTTGCACTGTTATATTTGATCGTTTTTAGGTTGATGACCTTATCCAAAATTGTCGCCTTTTACCCAGGAACTTGAAAAGTGAAAATGAACGTCAACGTTGTCGAGCGCAAATTGTTGATGAAAATCCATATCTCCGTAGCCTTGGTGTTAGTATTGTACTATATATATATATATATGCGAAAATTATTACTACTAGTTTTCTAGATATTCTGTCTTGCTCCTTCATCCTTGGTTGTTCTTCCTCCCCTATCGTGGGGAATGATTGTCATATTTTAAATAAGAATAAAATGAAGGAAGTAACATTTTATTTTTTTTCAAAATTGAAAAATATATTCGTGAACTTTTAAGTCAATTTCTAACTATGATATCACATTCATTTCTTAAGTTAGTGACTTAACTTTACGTAATGAGACTTCTCAATAGTTTTGTTTTTATTTGAACTTATTATTACAGATTCACATTATTAATACTCCGTGTGCAGGAGAAGCTACTGTACAGTTCCCTCCAGCAATTGTTTATAGAAATGACAAAGTTGAACCAAGTCCAAATGGGGATCTTAATTGGCGTCTTTCGGTCCCTCGTGGCATGCAGAACAAAATTTTTTTCAAACCTGCCAAAGCACCTCGTCGTTGGGTTGTTTTTATGTTTAACAATGCTGTAAACCAACTATCTGCAGAGTTAGTCTTCAGTTTTTTTACATGATTGTTCAGTTTTTTTTAATACAATTGAGGACAGCAAATATTTAGAGAAATCTAACGGAAAAGAAAATGGATTCTGTTTGTGGCTTTGGTTTTTTTGTTCCTCAATGCTTTAAGGATGGATTATGAAAATATTTTTTTTTTGTTGGATAATACCAAATTTTTGAGATTCCAGTCGCTTTATTGCTGCATTTGTTAATCGCTCCCGTGACCATGGTATACAAATGCCCAAGCCAGCACGTTCAGAAGAGTATAACCGCACTGACTTAAATTTCCTCATTGAGAGAATTGAATTCATGCATAAAAACGGAGTAGAATACATTCTGTTCATTACACGAGACAAATGTGATACTGTGCATGGTAAGCTAATTTTCTTTCTTCCTGACATTACAGCTTACTAACCAAAATTGTAATTTTATTGTCACCAATGCTAAAACTTTCACAAATTGATGGAACTATTACATTCATTTCATTAATTTTCTAATTTGTCTTTCATAAAGCTTATAGTTTTTTTAAATCATTATTCATATTTTCATGTCACTTGTTAAAAGTGAGGAATACCAATCATTTTGCAGTCGACTGAAGATATTTTTTAGATAGAATGAAGCTGACCGAAATCAAATGCAGTATTGTCACGCAGCATGTTAGTTCTAGCACTCTATTCAAAGCAATCAGCAACCGTGGCGCTGAAATGACGCTAGACAACTTGATCATGAAAATGAACTTGAAGCTTGGTGGTATAACTCATGCTCTCACCTCATCTGCTGCTTTCTTGAGCAAAAATCGTCTTACCAACAACATCATGTTTGTTTCATCAATACAGTTTTCGTTTTGAAATTGATTGAGCGTCGTAGCATTTTCGATTAAGGATTGGATATCATTTAATGGTTTACAATTTCTTATAGGGACAAAGAGTGGCTGCGACATAGTAGAATGTTTTTCGGCCTCGATATGTCACATGCAAGGCCACAGTCACTGTATGAGCGACAAGCTCATATCCCACCTAGCGAACCAACTGTCGTTGCTGTAAGACTTTGCTTTTTTATTTTGATTTTTTTTGGAAGTTTTTATCATCCTCATATTTGATCAAATCAAATGTTGTTGGATTTCTATCCACTATACAAAAAAAAAAAGATAGTAGCATCAATTATGCTATATTAGATGACATATTCATGTGGCGAACCATTTGCAATGCAAGGCGAGTACTGGATGCAAGAACCACGCCTTTATATTGCCAAGTTCTTGAAAGAGCGTGTCGAGAAGGCAGTTAGATTGTTTAGGGATACATCGAAAGAGAAACGCTTACCGGAACATGTTCTTGTGTTTCGTAGTGGTGTTTCGGAAGGAGAATACGCGAAGGTAGAGTTGCAAAGATAATTGCTGTAGTTTTCGAACATTTTTTTGTTGTACTGTCCATTTTGTTGTACTGTTCTGACAAGTTGTTAGCATCATCAAGCATTAAAGATAAGAAAGAAACATACTGAGATTTCTGCAACTGTCTTTAAACAGTGGTTTTTTTAAAAGTAGGTTTATGGAATAGGATAAAAGGTTGTGTTCAAACACTGTTCTATTTATGCATATTTGTTTATCGATAGATTTATTACAGATTATAAATGAAGAGGGGAAACAGTTTCGTGAAGCTTTTGTCGCAGCAGATGATGGTCGTGCGGAACGCGTTCGTCTCACAATTGTTGTCATGCAAACTCATTCAAATTATCGCATTTATCCAGAACACATTCAACAGGGAAGTGCCTCACAGCAAAATGTCCCACCCGGCACGATTATAGATGCTGATATTGTCCATCCAACTCAAACAGAATTCATTTTTATTGCTCACAAGTCTGCCATGGTTTGTGAACTTTGTTTTGTATTTCTACTAATATCAACAATACTAATCCTATATCTTATTGCATATGAATTATATAGATGTAGACGTCAAGTCAATAGACTTTACATCTATTTTGACAGTTGATATTTTTTACGGATGGTGATTTAGTAATTAACTGATATTCCTGAATAATTCGATTAACCATTATGCAGGGTACTGCACGTCCTGTACGCGCCACGGTTCTGGTTGATGACGAACCTCGTATGTCAATGGATGAATTAGAGGGTATTACAAATGCTCTCTGCTATGCTCATGGCATTGTCACTTCACCGATATCTCTGCCGGCGCATCTTTATGCTGCTGCTGATCTTGCTAAAAGAGGACGCAATAATTTCAAGACTGAGCAGTAAGTATTGTTTTATATTGTATACTTGGCATGCCTTCAAATTTTGATTTGGTTTATCCAGTAAGCACAGATCTTACATATTCGTAAATGTTAAAATTGATATGAGTGTTAATAATTGCTAGCTGGCGAACTGCTTTTAAAAAGGCGCTCAATACACATCGGATTTTAAGTAATAGTTTAGTAAAAATGTTTATTTTTGAATGACATATGAATACAATTTCGGGGGCTTTAGTTACAGTAGCGGCTTTAATTATTTGTAAGTGTACAGGATCCTTACCATCCTTTTACATAATATTATCCAGAAATTTTGCCGATGATAATGGTTCAACATCGAGCGGTAGTGATGACGGAAGAGTTCATTTTATGAATGATGGTTCGGAGAATTACTTCCCAAAGATGTCTGCAGAGCTTGCTAATAAACTGAAATACAAATTTTGGGCCTGAAATGGGCAGCAAGTTTTAGTAACGATTGTCATAAGTTGAAAATTTTTTTTTTAATTCTGAAGTAGATATATTTTGGTTGCCTAAAACGGTGTAAATAGGCTTACATAGTCTTTTTTTTTCTAAATCCCGAAATATCCATGATTTTTACATTATCTCGTGTTTTGTTTTATTGTCACTTTTTTGGTCTCATTTTTTTATCAACAACTTTACCAGGGTATGGTTTAAGAGATGGATATGTGAGGGTTCTTCTTGTCGTGTTGATGTACAAATACGCGTGATGCGTGAAATTGTAGTTACTCACTTTTGGAGGCATTTTATGTAGAAGACTGAACTAGTTTCAAGTTTGTTTTTTATTTACTATCATTTAAATTTACTAAAGTCTAAAGTGCTTGTACTTTCCGATCAAATGGGGGTATTTCTTTACTCAACGTTTCCGTCTCTTTTATCAATGTTTTTCTGTCATCGGTATTGTGTGCAGTACGTATTGTTAAACTTTTTAACTCTACTGAAATTATAACTAGCTTTATGTTTTCGAACTATTCTTTTTAGTTCTATATTAATAAAAAAAATTTTTAGTTTGCTAAGTTCGCATTCTATTTACATTACCATTATCTCCTATTTCAGTAGCAATATTTAAAGCATGAGCAGTTATGACATTATTAAGAAATGTCTAACATATTTATTGCCCGTCACTGTTTCGTTGAAATAGTCGTGTTGGTTTACAAATATCTTTGGATTTTTTTTTTCGATTAGACGTTACTCAGATTTACAATCTTCAGCGAACGGATAATGTCGAGACAAAAAAATGACTTTTACATGAACCGATATGGTAGTGCTATATGTTATAAGGAAATCAATGAATGCATCTGAGTTCAAGAATGTAGTGTTCTTCCTATTATTAGAATGTTTCATTTGATTATAAATATCAATTACATCAATTTGTTTATATTGCTGCTTATTTTAGGCTTTGCCGGCAAATCAAAACACTCTAGATCTGTTGTGCTGCCTGCGGGTAGCTATCAGTTGCTAAGCTATTATTAAGCGGTGAAATATATTGAAATATTTCTGCTTTGGTTCTTATTTAATTTCAAGACTGTGATTTTAGAAAGTAATTGGATTCCTTCAAACTGGTCGAGAAAAAGAGATCCCTCAATAACCTCACTTTGACTGTGTTGAACGAATAAGACAAAAGTTTCTGATGAAGAGATCAAATTACTGCGAACGGGACGAAAGCTTCCGATGAAGACATCAAAAATATGCATAATAGCAACACTAAAAAACATAATATTTTATAAGCTTTTTGGAAGCTGAAAAATAAATGAAAAAAGAAAGCCAATAAAGATGTGGCTACTGATCCCTCTTAATATCTTCACGTGTACCGTTTTGTTGTTGACGAAATAACTTATTCTTATATTTCTTTGGATTAATGCCATAAGCACGAAGTCTATCATCATTAACGTCAACTATTGAATTAAATTGTTCAAACGTGCTGTGGTTCTTACGATTACGCGCATTTTTTGAATGATTCATCAACCGGTCTCTCTGAAAAATCGCCCTTAATTTCCCAATCTCAATTACATTTCAAAGCTCAGTAAATTTTTTTCGAAAGCTTAGGGGAAAACTTGATTTACCGAAAATTACCATTTACTGGACAATCCATTTTTGAGCTGAATAAACATGTGATGTTTAAAACATGTTGTGGTGTTATGTATTGTTAAAAACTTGACTTGACGAACATAATTTAATTTTTCTATGAAATTAATTACCCCAAGAAACTTCATAACTCACCTCTTGCACCACCATAGTGCTATTTGCTCCTTGTTCTCTGGAGTTCACATCCTCAGGAACCTTTTCACTGCTTTTCTTTGTTCTCTTCTTTTTCTTGTTTGGTATTTTATTCATTTGGCACGTGTATTTCATATTATTAGCACTGTCATTATTTTCAGCCAATTTCTTAGAGTTATTTCTGAAATTAAATTCCACGATAGTCCAAAAATTTACATCTTGATAATCAAAATTCATTTCATTCACGCCTTTATAAGAAAGGGAAATACATTTTCAATTACAAATGACTGAAAATTAAAATATACTTAGTTAAAATTCATAACAATAGATTATAAACATTGTTAACTTTCAATTCGCTGGTATCTTAAACCTCCCTTCCTATGAGATAAACATCGAATAAATATTTACCCTCCAAAATCGGTACTAAAAATTTTTTTTTTCTTCAAAACGTTCAATGCTTTCTTTTTGTAAGCTTTGATATCGTACAATTCTTCAGCCTCTGAACGGTAGGCTGTAGCTTTTTTTAATGATGCCCAAGCGTTTAACTGTCGGTCGTCCGCATTTAATAACTACAAAAACAGTCTTTTTAGCAACACCAAATAGCTCTCTTTTTTTATATCTTTAATATCTTTAATATGGCGTTATCCAAAACCATATCACAGCAATTTACTTCACATATTCCAATATCTAAATTTTGACAACTTAACAGTAAAATATAATTAATCGAATACTGCTACATGACAAGATGAAAGTATGAAATATATTACCTCATCAATTGTTATTCCAAAATCATTAGCTGGCACACTGCGATATTTAAATTTAGTTATTAAGCCATCACCAATTATATCCTCATATTCAAGTGCATAGTATTCGTTGAAATATTCTTCAAACGACTTCTCTTCTGCAGAGAATAGAATTTTGACTCGGTCATAGAACAAACTATAAACAGTATAAAAACAAATTACAAAGTACAAACGATCAGATGCATTAAATGACAACCTGGATTAAATAACGGTTTTTTTTTAAGAACAGCTTCTAAAAAACGAGAATTTCTCTTCCTCTTTTTCCGACTTGGTTTCTTTTCAAGGTCACACGCTCCATCATCGTTACTAACATTTCCAGTTTCTTTTTCTTTTCTTTCTTTATCCACTTCGAAAGTATCGTAATCTGACTAAAGAGAAGAACGAATCAAAGCAGCTGGAAACTGCAAGCGAAAAATAAAAAACAAACAATAGTTAATACAAAATTTAGAAATAGTACTACGAAAGTGAAGAAAGTAGATTTCATTTCAAACTAACATCATCAGTAGAGACATCGGAAGTATCAGAAAAAACAGGCTTTCCTTCATTCTCTTCCATAGTTTTTTCATAATACTGAGAATTGAAAACTTCCTAAAAAACTAAGCATGGCTTCTTCCTCAGAAATCTAAAATTTCAGCACAATAAAGCAATAAAAGAAGGCAATTATCTTCCAGTGTCGTTCCTACAAAACGTTGAAACCGAGGGTAAGTTAAACAAACAAATATGCAGAAATGATAAGAACAGCTTGCCATGCAATAAAAATCAAAGTTGCAAAACAATTATTGAGACGAGGATGACATGGACGTACTTTCATGCGTTTATCGTAAGCCGTAGGATCGAAATCTGCTTCTAGATCATCTACATTAAGTGGAAGGCTGTCGTCCCCAGCTAATTTCTTCAGTTTTTTCAATTTTTCTTCAATTTCTTTCTTTTTTAAAGCTCTTAGTTCTTTAATTCCATCTTTTCGCGCTTGTTTCTCCAATTTTTTACGTTCTTTATATTCGACTCTTTTTTGCTTCCGTCGTTCATCTTTTTTCCGTAAAGATTGTTTTATCGTCCGAGGATAATATTTAATCTGGAAATATTTGTAAACTTTCGTGGACTTAACGTGGGTATTTTAAAAATTATAATTACTTCCCTCTCATATATAAAGAAACCTTTTCAGCCGAATACATGCTCAAATAACCAATTTTCTATTTATCTGGAAACGTAATTAACCTTCAGCTGAATAAAGAAACATGTTTAGCTCAAACTTACATATTAAAGTGAAAAATGCCTTGATAAATGCAAACAATAACTAACAAAATCTTGATCAGGTTCCTCGTATCGAAAATTATATTTCCGTTCAAACTCATTCTCTCTTTCTAGCTCTTCCTCATCCTCTTCGACTTTCACAATCTCTTCATACGACGGAACACTGAAAATGCACAACAAATTATGAGATAATAATGAACAATACCGTATGATTACTAATGGGATTAAAAGTGGCATTTAATTCTATCTATAAAAATGAACTAGCAATAATTATTCAGCACAAGAGGAGAAGCTTACCTATCATCGCCTTCAAGATCATATTTTTTGTTTAATAAATAATCACGTAGAAATTTCTCGCTTTCGTCTAAATTCATATCATTCCACGCTTCTTTGAGCCCTTTCTGAAAGTAACTGAATTATGCTGCTACAATGCAACAGATCTATTAAGATGCAGCTATGCGAAAATTAAAAATATTTTAAGGACAGCGGAAATATTAAGCACCAGTTCTTCTACATCGGGAAGATCTTCATTTCTTTGTCCTTTCAGCCATTCATAATACTGGTCTTCTTCATTTTTCTGAAATAATTACTTATTTACTTACTTTCATTAGTACATATGAGCTTTTTTCAGTAATAACAAAAGAGCAATGAAATATCATAATCTACCAGTTCATCTTTCGTCTTAATACGTTGTCGCAACAATGGCTCCGTGTCATCATCTTGTTCAGCGAGCGCAGCTTTTAGTCTATAATATTTTAAATTAATAAATTAGAAATAGAACCATCTCACTGGTTGAAAAGCAAATCAACTCGGAAGATACAATAAGTAACAAATATAAAATCAAAACAAAATCATACTCTCGTTTTATTAATTCCTGTTCTTCGTAATAGCCAGGATTAGAAGTCTTCATTTCTTCCTCATCTTCAGTGATATCACTGTAAAAGCATATAGTTAGTCAGTAAAAGCATACAGTGAAGCAATAAATAAGATTATTAGCTTAGCAAAACACAAATTTTAATGTGTGCTAAACATGTCAATCTCATTTAACATTTTTCCAACATTTTTCTACTTAACATTTAGCATTTTTTTTTGTTTTCATCCAACTAAAGTAAAAACAAAGGATTTGAAAAAATGTTAAGAACTCTCTAAGAAATATTTGCATTGTAAAGAATAAAACTACTTGTGTTCTATGTATATGAATAAAATGACTTACCCTCTTTTTTCCAGAATAAGTTTTCTTTCGTAATCTTTCAGAAACATTGGAGCAACTTTTTTTTTTAACTTAACAATATTATCATTTGATGTTCTGAAAAAATATATTTTATAGAGTGAAAAATTAGCATGTGCAAGCATTAAGAAATAATTCAGTGCTGACGGTTCTAATTTTATTGGTACATGAATGATAAAACATTATAGAAGCTTATTTAATAATAACAGGTGATTTGCATTAACTGACACTAACAGCGCAAAAAATTAAGTCACTAACCCTTTATCTTCAGCAGTGAAGAATTTTTGACCTGAATACAACCTTGGATCACGGGTTTTCAAAGCAGACAATGTACGAAGGAAATCTTTCTCGTGCTCCGCTGACCACATCTGGGATTCTCAAATATCTTATAATATTCAAATATATATATATATATATAAATACATTAAAATGTATACTTCTTTGCACATTACAAATTGATCAGTTATTATGTAATGACCTCCTTTAATGATCTCAATTATGAAAAAAGAAAAAAGAACTTTACGACTAGCAGCATAAATAAAAGACTTTTGGAAAAAAGCAATTTTGTTTTTTTGTTATGCTACCGTCCGTAATACAACTGTGACTGCATCCACAATGAAAAATCGTAATAAACTTACAGCAGGTTCTTCACTAGACGAACTATCATCATCGTCTTCTGCATCGTCACCATATCTATCTTTCACTGAAAATTGTCAAAAAAACTAAGTTCTGTTCCAATCACAAAAATGTTACAAAATAACAAAATAGCTTTCAACTCTCTTAAATATCTATCCCGAAACATTCGCTAAACTATTTTAAAGAATTTGCTTATAATCTCAATCCCAATCTCATCCCTCTTTATATCATCCAAATTGGCACTACTTATTCATAAAGTTATTAAAACGAACATTTCTGCAATTCCTCTAAATGCCGCCAACTGTCATAACGTTCTGCATAAGCTTTATTAATACTAAGCTTGTCATCGTCATCAGCATCACCATCCAGACATAAATGAAACTTGGACATTTCGTACACCAAATGATACTGCTTCTAGCTAGAAAATAATCTAATCCCACTAGTACTGTATTAATGCTAATGGCGTAATCACGCCGCATTGGTAAGTGACTCAAATCAGTATTCCTTTTTTTTAAAGAGCATAAACACAAGACCGAATTAAATAACGTTTAGCTAAGGGTCTGCAGATCGAAGATCCTAACTACACAATTAAAACATGCCACTTTGTCAAAGTTTATGATTTAAGTAGATTCTATTTTTTCAATATTCACTCCTTTTCAGAGATGGCTAATAAGAAATTACTACTCGTAAATATACTGCACCACATAAAGAAATGTAAAATGAAACTCAACATTTGAAACTTGTTAGTTCGTTATCATACGTTACCAATTGCGACTGAATGAGACAAGGATTCAAAATTATCGGTGATGAGAATACAATTTCAATACTACTTCCAATAGTCCTTTCCTGCTGTAACCCCACGTTATGTTCTCCATTGCACATGATTGTTAAAACCACGGTCCAGATGTGAGTAACACTACTTACTATA
Organism: Acanthocheilonema viteae; assembly: GCA_900537255.1. Lineage (NCBI taxonomy): Eukaryota > Metazoa > Nematoda > Chromadorea > Rhabditida > Onchocercidae > Acanthocheilonema > Acanthocheilonema viteae. The sequence continues at coordinate 14,870 of UPTC01000587.1, forward strand.
TAGTTACTCTTCAGCTACATATATACTACTCTTCACCATTGTATAAAAATGAATGTATGTTGCCAATTGAGTAACTGTATAGAAAGAATAATAAATATTACATACGTTCGTGAAATAAATATCTACACAATTAAGACGCTGCAAACCCATTTCAATAGTACATCCCATATATTGATAATATCTTCAAATGTTTTATTGAAAAAATGAAAAATACATATGAACGCCACTATATGATCCAAAATAGAGAAACTATCTATACAACTACGTCGGAATGCCCGAAACACGACATTGATAGGCTCTTTCAAAGTGTGTGTATTTAAAAGATACCAGACTAATAAATCGATTATAATTATACATATAACATTTCCAAAAGGTACAATCATATAAAACCATGTTAATCATCAAGCAAGAAATCACACCAAGTTATTCTCTTTCTCTGAATACATCCTATTTAAAAAATGAAACGCAAAAGTGGAAGCAGAAGCAATAGCGAAATGGTATCCGAAATTCTGGTCAGAACTTCCAACTTGTGATTTCAATAGTCAAAATCAATATCAACTTGAGTGAGAGCGATTTGTGGAATAGATAGATTGCATGAAATGAAAAGACCAATTAAACTGAAAAAATAAATAATCGCCGGTGGTAATTAAACTTTAGGATCAGAATTATCAGCACCGCTTTCAGGTTTCTCCTTATGAACTGAAAGTTGATCATAAGCTGGCGGAGGAGAGTCGTGAATCAGTGGATAATCTGTTATTACTGCTGTCGGTTCCAAAGGTATTTTCTTTGCCGCAAGAGGTTCTGCGAATGTTAGCGGGACAACAGAATGCGTATTCTGCAACGAAGTATTTTGACAATTCATATTAAGCTGTAGCAAAATAAAACAAAATCAATTAACCCTTAGAATACAAAAACAGAAAGTCTGTTTCGAAACACAATCGTAAAATTACTGTTGTAATTAAGAATCCTTACCCTCAGATTCAGATACTTTTGTGACTTAATTTGTTTCAAGATTGCCACTGAGATAGAAAGCATTGAAACAAAACAAAGAAAAAGCGCAACACAAATAAGCCATTGGCTAAGTACTGAAAGACGACGAGCTCGTGACGCTAGTCGAGAAAGAAGCGACGACTCCTGCAGCAAATATTTCAGGTAAAATAATAGTAATATATGAATGTACAATTGCACACAAAGAGTTCCTATATTAATATAAATGAAATTTGTAAAAAGAAAAGAACTCTGAAACCAGCCGAGACCTCCATAACAGTTGGATTTTCGCCCTCATATCCTAGAAGTCGTTGTTCTTTATTCTTCAATTCTACTGGTTTCACCTCCATAATCTTTTCACCATTCTTGTCACTGTTTCCAACGGGAAACCCTAAAAGTTATTTAAAAGACAGCATTTGGAGCTGGAATATCAAAAAAAAAGAAGTGTTTGGAACTGGAATATAAACAAATGTAGAAACCTTCCATTGCATTCTCCTCATGTCCCTCCGGTCTGTTTTTAGCAATAATTGGCATAACAGTTCGTGCACGTTGCAAATTAAAAAAATTCTGAGCAATTTGGTGCAGTCGCGCCATTTCATTCTGCATGTTGAGATGGAATTGCGCAAATGGATCTTCCCAGAAACGATCACCACGTTCCTCTGAGGATGCCGAACCGAACTGCCTAGAATTTGACCAAACTTTTAAAAAGAATGCAAAAAACTAAACCAAAAAAGTTAAAAATATTCACATCTCTTTCATTACTTTATTCTGATGCAATTCTATTATTCCTTGGGAATACAAAACATATGTCAACATCTCTGTAGAGTATTCAATTTCCTTTCGCTATCGAAAAAGTTTTTCGACCAATCAATAAGTTTGTACAAGGAGATTTAGTCATTATCATTATAAAAATCCAACATAATTTGTCACATGTTCGAGCCTAAAAAGCTATGGTTTTATATCTCATCGATCTACTCTATATAAACGCACTCCTCTCCTTTGTTTAATGGACAAGAAGTGAAGAATCTTGGGCTATATATGCGTCTGCAAGTCACCTCGTAATTACGATTATACTATCACCGAATTCACATTTATTTATAAAGTTAAATACAAAGTTAAATCTACCAACTACTTTAAGTTTTACAGCAATACATTTATTTTAAAAATACCACTCACTAGTGAAGGGCTTAAACAGCATGCTTTGTGCCAATTTGTGCCATCAAAAAGAGCGCATTTCCCATTTCTGCTCACGTCAAGTCCCGATGTTCCCTAGATATTTCTCTCCTACATTGTGAAAAATGATTCTGAATGTACTTAAGGAAACTACAAGAAGAAAAAGAAACATTGCAGCCAATAATTGATGAAGCCTAGCAAACTAAGTTCTTATTGTTAATAGAAAAGCTATTTGGGTAGCTAGAGACTTGAGGAAATATTTAAATACCGAATAAAACCATAACTGACGTACCCTAGTGATGGAAATGAATTGCTTATGCGATGCATCATTTTCTCCATTACTCCGCGGGCCACTTGAAACGTAGGACTTTTATCAGTTATTGATACATGAATCTGTAACAAAAGACGTGATAAAAGGTATTTTAAAGCTCTGAATTATTTCAAAATTACAGTCTCGTACACATGAAGAACTTCAATTTAGCTGCGTACGAAAATGCAAACAATGTTATAAAGAGATGCACAAAATTAAAATGAAGCATTTCCTCATCCGTTTCAAAAACTTGTCATTTATTTCTGCATCATTTCCTTCACTACCAGAACTAGCTCTGATATTAAATTATGAAATATATATTAATCATGCTACCTTGGACTTCTCCATATCTGACTTTTCATCACAACCAAATGAGCAAGCTTGCTTCTCCACATCATCACTGTATGACTTAGCACAACCATTATAACAGTCTTCCCTTGCTGATATAACATCACTATTGGATGCGAATGCAAAAATCACTTTTAGACGGCACCCTTCCTTGCATGCGGCTTGAGTCTGAAACTGTGTTCATTTATTAAGAGATGACAATAGCATACATAAATCCTCGATTTCAAAAGAAATTGCTTCTTCTTGGCTGAATAATAATGGTTTAAAGTAGTACGGCATGGCCGCTATGCCTAGTTATACAATCATACAGTTTTTATAATATCTAAAAAACAAACGTTAAAGAAATCAGTAACCTTTTCAGTGGTTTGAGTTTCGGCGCAAACTGCAAAACATTTCTCTTGTGACTGTGCGCCATTGAGAAGTAGCAGGAAAATTCCAAATGAAATTAAACCATACATGACAATGCACTACTTCAGTGATCAGTATGATCAGTAATCACAATACTCAGCAATCCACGTCTGAATGATCGAAAACCTTATAAACGCATACACATACACATATATATGAAAGCGAATAGAATTTAAATAAAAGAGAGAAAATGAACGATCGCAAAAGTTGACATTATGGAAATGCGGAATATACCCATAACCAATAATTAATTATTGATGTAATCCCTACCGGTTACATCAAACAGGTGTACCTATGTGACAACAAAGAGGAGAAATCGATGTCACTGCATATGCATCCAGTGCTGCCATCACTCTATTTCAATGTGTAAACGAAGCCAGCTCCCCCTCCCCACCATTAATCGATAAATCGGCTAAAGAACGATCGACCACTGCAATCAATCCACGAAACCATACTACATTGTGAAAATTCTTTCCCTGCTTGTCGAATAATTATTCTAAATTGTGGCTTAATAATACGATGTACTGCTTCTCTGCATCTCTAATCAATTCCTTATGTTTAGAAAACAGGAATGATGGCAATCTTTCGGCCTGCTGATTCCAGATCTTACAATAGCGCAGTCCGGGCGCTTTTATATCTCTGTGTTATTCAAACAAAACTTGCATTCTATGTTATCAAACAGGACTAACAGAACTATATTGTATATGGAAAGAAAGCCGAAAATTAAGAGTAGATACTGCAATTTGCTAAGTTAAAGCAGTGATAAGAATTGTATCGAAATGATCAAAAAAATGATGGGAGACTCCAACAGTGACGTCGAACTGTTCATGCACACAGTTTGCAAAGACACAAAGTAAGGCAATCATGATTGCATTTGAAATGAAAAACTGAAAAAGTGAGTATCGTCAGCACTTCAAGCATAATGAGATTGAGTTAAAACATCAGTGCTCTGGAAACAAAATAAGCTTAGAAACCATGAGAAGGCTAAGGCAACCGATGAATTCTGCATGCTAATAGTGAAATTCGTAAAGAAAACAAAGCAGGATGTAATCTCATGAGAAATGATATGTTCTTCGCGACCTGTTCTCGATCCATCTCTCTCTCAGTGACCTTTTATTTCTGGTAATTCTATTCCAGGAAGATAAAAATTAAAAACATTTGCTTGTTAAGATATTTGAAATTGATCTAAGAAGCAAATGTTTTTCATACAGAAACTTAAGAACATAAGAGCCGATTGAAAACGGTATCTTAGTATTTTTGTAAAATGAATAAAGCCATTAAGAGAAGAATTTTTTCTGTCTATACATAGATTAGTCAAAATCAGTCCCAACCAATCTAATAATTCAAAAAGATGTGCTACAAAAAAGTCAACTGAAACGAATGAACTCAAAAAGCAAGGCTTATAATGAATAACATATCCAATTAACTACTATCTATGCAATCGGAAATCAAAACGAATTCCTAATAAATAACAGTGAAATGTGATGGGAAGAAGTCAAAACATTATGCAACTTTGCATTTAATACCTTCCTTCCATGTCTCTGTTTTTTAATATTCAAATCCTATTACAATCACAATGACGTTATTGACTATCCTCATTTCATTGGTAAAAATTGCTACTAAAATGTTGTCAAAGGAATACCGCAAATACTATTACCTCCATTCGGCTATCGACATGAAAATACTGTAGCCGAATGAGAAGGAATTAATTTCATACTGAAGCAATCTAATAATTCAAAAAGATGTGCTACAAAAAAGTCAACTGAACAAAACAGCTGGGAGAACATATGAAAGAGATAAATGATCAAAAAATTGCATCAATCTCACTTCACTTCACTTCAAATCACACCTCTTATAGATATATTCAAAAATCACATCGGCAAAAAAATAGCAGTTATTTCCTCCTTCTCAGTTTGAGTAATGAAACAGTCATCGACACACTGCTGATGATATTTTGTAATGATATTACTTCTTAGATTGAATCACCAACAAAAGAGAGAAAGCTATGATACCCGACGTGTTGACAAAATTCGAGAATGCTATCGGACACTGTTTTTAATAAATGCACTCTTCACAGATTTATTATTGTTATCAGTGTCAATGCTTACGCTTAACTTAAATATCTGTCGGCGTTTATCGGTGAGAGCAATATATTACAGCTAAGTTCTCTATCACATGGCCAATTTTATTTTTTTACAGCAAGTAATGAGCTATCTGGGAAATACTAAAAAGTAGATTATATTTAGGATTGAATATAACTGTTATTTAAAGTTATCGGTGCTATTCCTCATTAACCTATTAAATTATGCTAAAGAAATGAATAAATAATGCAGCTTTTTGCTATTAAAGTACTGTCAGCAAAACTGTCACAAAAAGATCAGATCACAATGAAAGTCCACGGAAAAAGAAAGAGGCATTTTATGGGAGTTGATTACAGAAAATGAAAAAAAGTACTGTGGTTTGTAATTGTAATAATGCATCAAAGGTCAAAAAAGGTGAAAAGTCACCTTGTCAACAAAACCTGCAATTGTATGGATGAAAAGGATGGGATGGAACTGATCGATTTTTGCAAACTTTTACGGATGGCTTACAATTCACATTTTCAAACGGTGAAACCATTTCGTGGTGTGAAGAGATCCTTTATGCATGAAAATTGTCACTTGCATTACACGCGAAATGCAGTTTTATTTCAGTGTTTTATACAGAAGCACTTGCTATTGAAATATGAAATATAAATACTAATCATCTTAGATGGAATTCCTCAGATAGAAATAATTATTATAAAGAGAGTAATACAAATTGCACTTTTAACTTTTCAATTACAGAAGAGAAGGGAAATCCTAAATATCTCGAAATATAAACCGGAAAGTTATTCTAATCACGTAGCAATTTAAATAACCGGTCATTACACAATTATCACGTAGTTATTGTCCATAGCAAGCGAACAGAGTATATATATACATATAGTTTAGTGAAAAGTTGGCAGTAGAATAATGCAGTTTTAAATAGAGGAAAATATCAGATCAGGAAAGTACGGTATTTCGGAGAACTCTTACGATCTCTTATTGGTAATCTTAGCAAGTTAAACATAACAGAACCAATATTGATCAATTTGAAGAGCAATAAAATATAATTTAGAGTCAAATGAACTTTTAAAATGAATCTGACGGAATTGTTTTGTCATTCAGTTTGGACTAACGTTTATTTGTTATCATTTTCATCTTAAACACATCCGGAAAGATTATAATTATATCAAAAATTGAATGGACATCGGGAAAACCAGCAAAATCATCGAAAAATCAGTGAGTCAAACAATTCGAAAATCGTTTCTACTATTCGCTTCGAAATATCACAAAAGAAATGCAAACTGAATCAGTAAAAACCATCTATGATAAATTCACTCGAGCTAAAAAGCGTTTAACTAACAGTGGCAAATTAATTGCAGCGGGAAAAATGAATAAACCCATTTGCCCCTAAATTTGCATAACAAAGAATAAAATGAAACAATGATACTAATTTGTCACGTAAAAAAAAGCAAATCTTCAATGATCCAACGAACACTCACTGAGATTGTACGTGCAATTTTGCTGGAATGGAAGGAAGGATAACTCATCCTCTCCCCTCTCCCTCTTCCTGCCAATCGCTTACGTGTCTCTAAAAAAAGAATAATTGCTGTAATACGAGCAGAAGGACGGGAAAGGATATAAATGGGAATTGGGAGAGGGAAAAGAATGTTCGAGGGAGGACGATCGGTTTTGGAAGGAACTCTCATTGCTCATTGTGCTTGCAACTCTTCCTTTAGTTGTTATTAGTAGGTGGGAAAAAAAGATTAATCCTATAGAGGATGAGTCGTCTCGTTGATTTGTCTACTAAAAGATGTCTGAGATACTGAATTCCCGGGAATTATTGGTGATCTTTTTCCATTTGAGCAGACAATGAAAAGTTTAATTTTCCTACTTTGGCATATAATGGTTGATTCAATATATGAAATGTGTACTGCAACATGAATCGCTTAGCTTTGGAAATTTTGGATCTGTTATTTTTTATAATTTTTATCATCATGAAAGCAGTGATATTTTCTGGAACTGTCAGTTAATCACAATTTTATTCAGGCTTATTATTATTGATTAGAAGATCGGAGATGGTTCCACAGCCACAGTGCCAGGTTTGTTTGGATGTGCTTGCTCTAAATGAATGTTCAGCTACACGCTGTGGCCACACATTCCATCTGCGTTGTATCGTACGATGGTTTAAGGTAAAGCATTTTAAATTCCATTTCTCCAATTTATGATTTAGGAAGTCAAGCAGATATTATTTGGTCTGCAGTATATATCCTTCCATGACATTATGAACTGATGCTTATCTACAATAATAGCACGTCTTTTGATATCACATGTATTTCTTCCTATATTATAAGAATTTGTCCTGTTGTCAGCGGCATTTATTGAGCTGCTATACAATAGTACATAGAATAAGAAGCAAAGTATAGGGCAGACAAATTTTCGGAATTTTTTTTAAACAAATGGAAAAATGATTATTTCATTTAGGCCAGTTAAGTAATTCGAGATAAATGAACGGTATGTGAAATACATTGAGATCTCATGTATAAGTATGTCATAGAGACTAACACTCGTTAAAAGTGTTACTTCTAGTGATTCTAATGCCGTATTATAATATCAGTGTCAATTTCTTGGATATTACAGAATTCTAGAGTATGTCCAGTTTGTCGAAAGGAAGTCACACCAACTGATCTCATCCCACAGCTCTTTTTCCAAGTGGAAGATGATCAAAATTCCAGTTCCGATGACTCTCATTTATTACAAATACATTTTGAAGTTTCTTATTTTTTCATCTTTTACCAAGTTACACAGGCTTTCTTTAAGAAATACATCCACTTGGTCATGATAGTTTTGGTACCGTAGTCACAAAGGATATATTTGGGAGTGAGACAAAAGCTTTCTATTTATCTGCCATTCGAACAGAGCGATTTATGATTGCTGAAAAGCTGTATCATTTCCTGCAAAGATAGTTTATTCGGGAAAGGTGGGGTACAAAAAGATTCTAGTGATAGAAGTAAATACATATCATACAATTGTACAGTTACAAATCAATACATCATACTTATACCGGAATATTTGCAGATCCAGAAAGTTTTGGATAACCTCGAGAAGGAGAAGCGGGATGCTGCTACAGCCAAGAATAAAGCTAATTTTTATTTGGCTGCAAATCTTTTGTTGGTAATATTTGATTATGTCTAGAAAAAAATCGAGCATTTATTGAGATATAATAAATAGCTCGTATGCTGCTATATTTTAGGTTTCAAAAGAAGTATTGGTGAAGTTGATTTTATTTATTCCTTACTTCCATATCAAGTTCCTATTTTTCTTTTAAGAAAAATTTTCGGACAACTGGGCTGTTTCAAGTTCAAAAAAAGTTTATTTTGCAAATTTCTCTGTAACAATTCTAAATTTAGAAAGAAAGAATCTCGGATTTGGAATCAGCTTTTCACGATGATATGCAAAAAATCAGACATCTGGAAAATATAGTTATAAAACAGCAGAAAATCAATAACGAGCTACAAAAACGATTGAAAATAAATACATTGTGAGTTCTTTTGCACCATTGTTCTGATACATTTTTCAAAATTTAGAATATTTTTAGATAAAACATCTAATGCACCATCAGGATCGTCTGACTTGTACATTGACAATTTCACTCTTTGATAGTTCGATTAAATATTATGTTCGCACATAGTATTTTTCAGAGCTGATGTGGGAGTCGCAATTAAATTTTTTGGAAGTTAATAAATATGTTACCAATGAAAGATTAGAATTAAACAGTTATACTCCTCTGTCTCCTCATGTTTCCAAATTGTAAATGTATTAATAGATATAAATAATAAAATTGTTAAACCTTAGTTTTGATAGATGCGGAGCTTGCAAATACAGTCACGATCAAAATGCCTGTGACTTTCCGCAGTTTTGGACTTGTCCACATGGTTGTGCTGTTTCACAGTATTTCTATAATCCACACTTCTTTCATGGATGATATCTTTTCTATTTTTCAATTTACTCAGATTTCTTTTTCAACTTGCGCAAATTTCATTTTTGTTGAGCATTGATAAAGTTGCTGACTATTGACCCGCTAAAAAATTCTGTTATTTGATTTGATTTGAAATTTGTGGTTAATTTTGATTTGTGCCACACCTTAACAGAATGCTACATTTGATAGAGTCGACCCATAATTTATTATAGGCAGATGAAACAGGCCACGGAAACAGCTGAAAAGCAAGAAGAAAAATCTCAAAAAATATTGAAGACAATTAATGAACTAACGAAAAATGTAAATATATCGTTATTTTTTTTCTTTTCGCTTCGCGTCATTTTATGACCCAATAAATCTTGATAGTAATTATGTCAGATGCTAAATAATGTGGAAGACCTTAGTATGCAAAATATCGTACACTTACATACATTTACTCGCGCATCCATATACTTTGGCCGTAGATATTTTTGTATATTCTTTCTTTTCATTTCAATTTTCTGTAATTACGTTATGATTTTCAGTTCAGTGAACATCTAAGCCTCAGTGCACGATTGAGAGAAAATCTTGCTTTTCCTTCAGAGACAGTTATGGATGCAACGCTCGACGAAGTTATTGTTTTTGGAGTAATTTAATTATTTACTTTTCTTTTCTGATTGTATACTAAAGTTTACATTTTGCCATTCCTACCTCCCTCAATCTTTTTTAGGCCTCAGTGCAAATTTATTAAAGAATTAAGGGCCAGATTACTAGGAATGTTTGACAAGAAACAGACACTTGACATATTGAAATTGACATATTTTTCTTGCAGTTATAGGTAGCATTCATTTTCTCCATTTAGAGTGAATGACCATAAAGTGTTACCAGTCAAACAGAATCTTACATAGATTCATTAAAAGAGCTGCTAATATTAGCTATTAAAGCAACTAATTGTTCTAGCAGTAGAACGGTTCAGATCAATGCAACTTAAATTATTAGGATCATTTCTCATAAAATATTTAAAAACTTAAAGCGCAAAATTGCGTTAACGGTTGTAAATGAAATTCCGGTGTTTGATTTCTCTGCCTTTTTGAGATTTCTAAGGTTTAACTGCATGATAGTGCTGTTAGCTATTTCCAATTTAAGTTTTTCTGATAAGTTTTCATAAGATAATTTATTAAGCACAAAAAATTATATTATATTAATAACATCCAACAATCATTTTAAATATAATACAGTTTGATGAGAGAGCCGCGAAGAACGACGCGCAAGCGAATATTAAAAACAACATGGAAGAAGTTTCTGTGCCTCCTATTATTTGAAATTCATACTATAACGTTGTCATATTTTATTGTAAAGTGTAATCAAATTTGAAGAATAGAATCACGTTAGCATGATTTTGAAGAATGATCCTATCACTACATATTAGTTTACAAGCAGCACTTTCATACTAATTATTATTAGTTCTCAACTTTCTAGGAATCACGCAACATATAATACAAATCTTATAATGATCAGCATGTATTTGTCTCATATCAGAAAAAGTACAAAATGTAAGTTGTAGATTTATGAGAAAGTAGAATGATAAATGAGCAGAAGGAGGAGGAATTTGATTACATATATACACCATCTTTAAAAAATAAAATTTCAAGTTTTGATGTGTTTGTTCATTGGGGCAATAGATTGTAGCAGGAACTGTAGCAGGAATAAATACAATATGCACAAAACGAGTAGCAACAAAAATACTGAATAATCACAAATTAAGAGTAATTTGCAAAAAATCTTGGAACTATTCGATTTGGTCAATTTTCAATAAGATAATGAAATAAAATTTTTTTTTATTGCCTTACTTAGATCTCCATTTACTGAAATGATGTTAATGACCCACGTTCCCGAAAATAAATCAATAGTTCAACAAAATGGTAAGGTAGTGATAACAGCTCACATAGTTTAATACCCTTGACCATAGTGATTTGAAATCAATGCTTGCTTTAGAACAGTGAGTGGGGAAGCACTGATGAAGAATCAGGAACCACTCAATTGCATAAAGTTGGAAGCATAAGCAATGAAAAATCAGAAGCGGAAGTTGATCTCATCGTTATGAAAAGTATTGATTGAGATCGTTCCATCAAAACTAATATTAAAACTAAGCTTTTTGGTCCAATATATATGCCAGCAAATAGCTTCTTGTAATGTAAACTAATTAGAATGTAGATTATAAGTCTATTTTATGGCACTGGTATTTTTATGGTCGGCTTTCAAATTATGGTGTAGCTAATTGCAAGACAGATGTCATACTAATAGTTTTTCAGATGAACGAAGTTATAGATGTGGTTTTCTCGGATAGAGCAAAAAAAAAGTTTTATATAAGTTATCACGGAAGGGATCACCGGGTACATAAGACACATTTTACACTGCTCATTTCTTTTAGTGCAATAGGAAACACTAAAAAATGTTCATTCTAGATCTAACGGAAGGAAACTTAAAGCTCGGCATTTTTCGGCACACGCACATGAAGTTTATAAGAATCAGAAGCTACGTGGCACCTTTAACGCTATTATTAGAATGCAGCGACCAAATTTTAAATTTCCCGATCTCTTCTATTTTTACTTCTTTACTATTCATATTGGCACAAATTAGCCAATATGGATAGTAAAGAGGTAAAAATAGAAGAGATCAGGAAGTCATAAGAATGGCACAAGTTTTTTAACTGATAGCGATATATAAAGATTCAAACACGTACATTTGGACGAATAAATTCTGTTTACATCATAGATGAATGATTTATAATGATTATATAAAAGCATTACAAGCAAGGAAGAAGGTACCCACTCAGAAATTTTTGACGCAAGTCGATATCACAGGTAGGTTAAGCAAATTTAAAATAACCGAAAAAGCGTGGAAATGTGTCTTTAAAGTACTTATCATAGCTGTTTAGTGTTATTCATGTGCATAAAGTTATTTTGCTTCTTACATATCTCAAAATAAGCATCGATATTTTTTTTTTTTTGAAGTATTTAAGTCGTAGACGTCATCCGAAAAAGTTATGAGAAAAGGTGAAAAAAGGTTTGATTAAGCGGTTATATAACATTAAAATTCAAGGACTGCTTGTAGATTTTTTAACTCCGTTAGCTGCAAGCAAGAAGTTTGCTAAAACAAATTTTATAATCAACAACAAATTTATCAAAAATCTGCGATATTTTTTCCGCTATACACTCATGTTATCACTCAATTTTAGCAATACTCTGTCGGTAATTCGAAGTATGTTTACTCTTACGATCTTTAGTTGATAATATTATCAGGTTCAGTAAAACAGAATCAATATTGATCAATTTGAGGAGCGATGAAATATAATAAATCTAATTTAAATTGGTAAAAATAAATCCAATTTAAAGTGAAATGAGCTTTCAAAATGAACCCGATGGGATTGTTATCTCTGTAATCTGTTGCCACTTAGTTTAGTTTATTTTAAATTAAAACGGTGATAAAGTTGAAGATAAAGATATTAATTAAATTTCTGTTTTTAACTAATGGTTTAACGATGATAGAACTGGGAAATGAAATCGTTGATTAATTGCGTCCGCGTAGTACCGATGAATTTAATAAACGGTGAACCGATAAAATATGCAAATGGTGGCGATCAGCTGATCATAATAAGTGGATATCACGCGGACGCAATTAATCAATAAGAATTTATAAAAATCAGATGAGAAATATGGATTGAAATTATTCACTCCTCGCAATCACAAAGTTCTTTCTGAAATATTATTTATTCATACAATATTTCTGCAGTCTAACAGATTCATCATTAGAATTTTTAAATTAAACTGCTTTATCCGGAAATAAACTGCTCCATTTTTACAGTGAGCAGTTAAGACATAATCTTAGGAGTGACAATTTCTTTTTTTATGTTTTTTGAAAAGCGAATGCCGCGCTGTCAGTTTGCAAGAAAAATGTGAGACAGAATGAATGCTTCAGGGACATTCTGTTACAATAGGATCAATGCCGTAGATGCGCGCAATATGCAACCAACAGTGTTATTACTTTTACCGATCTCCGATAAAGAAATTGTGATGTGCAAAGCAAAATATCCAAGGTCATTGTTGATAATTTGCTTTTAAATTCATCATATTTTGCCAATACTGCGACTACTATTGCATGATTTAAGAAAGTAATACATTGGTGTACTCTGACTCGCAGATACTATCCTGATATATGGTCTCGCGATACTTTTTTGTTGTCAGTAAGGAGGCTTTTGAAGGATTTTGTCTTTTTTTAAAAAATAGTTTTAGATGTCTAACTGAATTGATATTACTTATATATTTTTTTGAATCCTTTTAAATGCTTAAGTATTTTATATTTAAATGCTTTATATCTTTCATTTTTAATTCCTTTAAATGCTTAAGCATGAATTATCAGTCGTGTTATTGTTTAAGGCGAAAAGATAAAGAAAACTACAAGTGCGGAACTAAGAAATAAAGGATAAAGATGGAAAAGGAAATCGGAAAGTTAAGATTTGAAAGAGTGGTTGTTCTTCTCTTTGTGTCGACGAAATGTTAAAAGAAATTTACCTTTTGTCTCCAAAGGATTCGCTTGTTGCTCAAGATTAAACCAATATTCTACTCGCAATTTCTCTCCTTCCACTACTCTCTTTTATTGTTCTTAAGAATATCCACTTTTAAATTACTCTTCGATATTTTGACTTGTTTACCTCTTGTTGTATTTTCGGTCATTCTAACAAGATCTCGTGCAAACATTAAATAGCAAATAATCATTCTCGACATATATACTCAAGTTTTTCAAATTCATGAAATCCAAACTAATTCTTTCGCTACTCGCTTGATAATATCTAGTAAGATCAATAGACAGAATTTTAGGAAGAAAATAAAAAAATCTATTAAGTTATTTTACACGAAAGTATCATATCAGTTGAACAATATTTACTTCACGGGTTGCGAAACAAATAAATTTTTTTAAAAATTTACAATTCCCAAATTCACCCAACTTCAAATTTTTTATATTCGGAAAAGATCATCCAAAACTTACTTGTGACTTACTACTTTTTGCTTTTATTCCGTTAATATTTGGAGTGCGAGAATTGATATTCAAATTCAATTTGCATTGAAATAGGTTAACACATGTAAGCTATAGTATGACTTTTTAACATTCCACAAAGTTTAAACTGTAAATCGACAACATTTGTTCCCTTCCAGATTTTTTCTACATGAGACTCACTTTGAAAAGACAAAAATGGCAGTTTAAAATAACATGGCGTAAACATCTTTTTTATCCTGTCCCTTCAGTTTTCACGTTTCTTTATTAAATTTTTTTCTCTTAAAATCTTTTTTTATCCTTTCATTCTTCTGCTGCTTTAACTATTATCAAAATTTCATAACAGTTTTATCCTATCATATCTTCCCTAACATTCAATTTCAACATTTTGATTCAAACTTTCAAGTTTTTAGCTCTAATTTTTAATTGCCTAATCTGTATTATTTATTTTTGCGAATTCACATTGTTATTGTATAGGCCTTGGATTCATTCAAAGTTTAACATTAACAGTTACAGCGTTCCTCTTTGCAAGTGTTCCATAATGTTCGTTGGTATTTTTTCCTGAAACTCTTTTAATTATCATTTAAATTTTAAATTACGTATTACTCTTTGGTAATGTAGATCCATTCAATCATAGAGAGATGTCAAAAGCATAGTTTTTGAGAAAGAGAATTGAAAATATATTTTTACACCTGGATTGAATTGAATTCAAGATCAGAGGTCAAAAAGTCAAATGAGGAAATCAGCGCTCCTCTACTTTTTCAATTGAAATATCATTATATTTGTTGTAAATGCTGTTATAAATAAATTTATTTATAAATTTTTTCAATTTGTAGTTTTGAAAAATTCAAAGTGTGAATGGAATGCTTTTATACTTATCAGTAATTTTTTCAGTATAATAGCATATTATTGTAAAATTATTATGCTATTTTCAAATTTTTCATTCCTATTTATCATTCCCAACTGATTGACGAAATGAATAAATAGAGGGATTAACGGAATCACTGAATTACCAAATCCATTCAATCTTTCTCTCACTGTGGTATAGAGAGATTCTATCAATCTACCTCCCATAATAATATTTTTCATTTTCTATCTTTATTGGTCATTAAGTCCGACATATATTCATTATCAGTACTTTTATACCTTCCTCCCTCTCTTCCTGACTTCATTCTATTTTATTTATCATCTCCTTATTACTTCCAATTGTTGACAGATGTCTTTATCTTGTGATCGATGTCTTGAAGAGTTACCAAAAATAACCGGTTTGTGATGTGTTGTTTAGCTTATAACAGATATTGATAACGATTTCTTTAAAGGACTGCAACAAAAATGGGTTTTATTTCCGCTTCGGTGCTTCTGGTTTTACTATCATCAGAGTGGTGCTATCGTTACATTGTCGCAAGTAATTTCTTTTCATTCTTTATTTTATATTATACTTCATCCAAACATTTATTAGGCTTTTAACTCAGTAAGCATTTCAAGTTTAGCAAATATGCAGATGTATTACGAAAGAAGTTGGCTTTTCTGGAAATTTTCA
The DNA here is from genome assembly GCA_900537255.1 of Acanthocheilonema viteae. Classification (NCBI taxonomy): domain Eukaryota; kingdom Metazoa; phylum Nematoda; class Chromadorea; order Rhabditida; family Onchocercidae; genus Acanthocheilonema; species Acanthocheilonema viteae. The sequence goes on from UPTC01000587.1 coordinate 30,709, forward strand.
CTATTGAAATCAAGTTCTCTGGGAGAACACAAATGTTAGACTAAAAATCAAACCCCACAGCCTTATTTAACAAATGCTCGCTTCTTTTATAATGACGCTGTGGCAGTAAGCGAGTTGAAAAGTCGAAATGCAACGCTGTAAAAAGTTTACGTGTAAAAGCATTTATAAATTTATTTTCAAATTTATCAAATGTTATGCAACTTTCTAACTTATCTTCTGTACTGAATATGACACAGTAAGTAATAAAAGACAATCTTTTCGTATTTCATCTCACCATTGGCTTTTTTTCTTGTCAAATACTGGTTTAAAATTTCTACTTCAATTAAATTCTAATAAATACATAATTCCCTCAACGAATGATTTCGAACGCATTTTTTTCATGCTCTGAATTGGAAGTATAAAAACATGGTGGTACAAAAGCTTGAGAAGCATCAAATAAACAAAGTCTATTAGAATACCCGCGATGACTTAGTGATCTGCGCCTGAGATCTCTCAGCAAAGGCCTAATCAATCAATAAATTCTTTCAGCATGCAGTAGAAAGAAATGCATTGCAATATTCCATACGGTTTTATACAAAAATTTGATAACAAATAATGATAATGTTAAAGATAAGCGTTGATATTCCTGTTATATCGTATTTCTTTGGAATTTACCTTGTATATTTGAATTTAAAATGTTTTCTAAAACCTAAAAATTTTTGTTTGTCTTAATTTATGGCTCAAGTCTTCTTCCTCTCTATTGAATTTGTGTCATTCATGAAATTATTTTGAAAATGATAAGCTGCTTGATTTAGAAATAAATGTCTAAATGTGATTTATTTTTATTTTTCTCCTCTTCTTCACTTTAAGATAAAATAAGAACTTTATGAAATAAATCTCCTAACAAATTTCTTCTTTCCTTCTTTTTTTGTGTCCTATACATTTCATAATATTGAAAACTCGAATTAAAAATCAGAGATATCATATGTTCCTCTTCAAATCATGCCTTTTTAATATTTTAGATTTCTTAAAAATAGTTTGCTATTTTTTAAGCAATTAAAATGTTCATAGAACAAAAAAAATATTTTGAAGTGGAGAGAGAGAGAAATCTGAAATTTGAAGCTAATTGATCAAAGATCCAGCAGAAAAAAACATTTGGATTTTTTCGAGTTATTAATTTTCATTAATTCGTCACTTTGAGCAAATAACTGCATTCAAGTAATAGTTTGAATGTAAAAAATTTTATTTTACGAAGTATGTTATTCCAAGAGCTAATTACAGTTTGCCAAAAGTACGAATTTATGTTGACAGATGTCTAGAAATATTACTTCTATGGCTTAAGTACCAAAAAATAGTGTATGCGAATAATTCTTGAAATTCAACGATTTTAATATCACTCACAAAATTTTATCAAATTTCTTTGAAGAAACAATCGATGAAGAGAGGTGAAACATTTCTTCATGATTTAGATAAATTACATGCCTTTGTCTTAGCAGAAAGAAATAACTCTTGTTGAATGATTGATTTTGAGCAATTGAATCAATTATTTCCCCTTTCTTCCAAACAAATGGCTTAAAAACTTACTTTGCAAAAGAGGGAAAGTATATATAATCAAAGAATGATCATTAATAATTTGGATGACCCCGTTTTTAGTTGGTAACATGAGAGTTTTAAAATTTTGATGGATTGTGGTGGGAGCGCATAACGCATCATAATGTATTTCACGGTCATTTCAATAATAATGGCATCCAACTGTCCATCTCCTGAACATTAATTGTGGGGAAGTTTTTGAGGAGATGTTGGAGAGGAAAGAAATCCAACAGTGAAATTTATGGTAGTGACCTTCACATCTCTTTCATCTCCAGTAATCATATTATTTAACATATGGATAAATTTGTTTTTGATAGCA
>UPTC01000588.1:0-20833 GCA_900537255.1 Acanthocheilonema viteae
ATAATAATAATAACAAATAGTAATAATAATAATGATAATGATAAGTATACTACTAATTTGTCGTAATCAAAAATTGAGTGAATTAATCAATGTGTATATTTTAAAGTATGCTTAAGATGGTTATTCAAACCTTTCAGCATGTTGTTGTTCGAATGAAATTTTTTTAACCATTAATGTGGTTGTAAAATATCCTTGTATTTGTCGCAATTTTTGTAATTTTTTCCAATTTTCTTCGATCGTATTTCCTAGATCCAAATAACTTCGTTGCTTTTCCTCTAATCCAATCATTAATTCTCTTATTCGGCATTCTGCACTATAATAAAAAACGCGTATTATAAGTAAGTTTGGTTTATTTAAAAAAACTTTACGACAACTTGTTTAAAAGAAAAAAATTGGTAATAAAAGTCTGAAATTTACATACAATGCTAAAAAAAAATTATTTTGGAATTGTTTTCTTTAAAAAAAAAAAAATCATTGTAATATGTTATTATTTGTAAGGAAACGTACTGCCGTGTACGCATTCATTAGCGAATTATAATTAGTTAGGAAATCTTGCTATTATATGGCAGTTTTTCGAGATTATTACTATTTAATGTTTTAAGCTAATTGCACAAAATAGCGAATTACAAATTTTATTTTAGCACTCTAATATTTTGCAAATGAGAAGTTTCTAACTTTTCTTTTTCATTTTTCTGTAGAATTCTTCCACTACGTAATATTTTTTCTTCCATTTCAACTTCTTTTAATAATTTCAATGCTTCTTGCATTTTTGCTGATTGCATTTTATGCAAATTTCGAATAGTGCTGCATAACTGCAATTAGTTCGTTAAAGTTATGACATTGATATTTGATTTATATTTATAAAAATTAGGTATGAGATGTCTTCGACATTTAATATCCTATTATTTTTCTCTCATAATTTTCATTCATAATTAAACTGAATTATAAACCAACCAAATCTTCCTGTCCAAACAACCAATGATAATTAAAAACGATTCGATTCAAATCAATATCCAACTGTACAAAATCTTGTTGCTTAATTCGGCTAAGTGCTTTATCCCATTCTTCAGCTTTAACATATCGACATGGATTGCGACAATTATCATCATAACGTTCTGGCTACAATTAAACATATTTCATTCCAATTAAACTTTAAAACAGTATACTTGTTATTTGATGTAGTAAAAATGAAAGGAAAAAGAAGAATGATTATCGATCGTTATTTAAAGTTAAAAATTGTTTTAAATTCAATGAAGTTATATTTTATTCTGACTTTCTTGTCTTCGTAAAATTGTGGAAAAAACTGTTTTTGTTACTGAAATTATCATTGATTATGCTGTGCCTTGAAAAATGCTAAAATTATTTAACACCTATGCTTTTTGCGATTACATGCTCTACGAAGCATTTCAAATCAATAGGCTTCAAAGTAAACTTCAAAAAACTTTTAGTATATTTTACGATTTCGCCTTCTTTGCTTTCTCTTACATATTTTGCCTTTTAAATTTCTTGCAAACGTGAAATTCGTTACTCGTTTTGGAACTCTGTCAATATCCAAATTGCTTCCCAATACCATTCCAGAATCGTTGATAAAATGTTCGCCCACTCTTTGTAGTAATAATGCATAATTTTGTAATTTAAAAGTTTTGATACTGAAAGTTATAAATTAATTCTATCATTGCTGAAAAATTACTTTCTTTTTCTTTGGGGAATTTATCGAAATTATTAGCGATTAGTCGACAAAAACAACAATGATAAATGCTAATAATAGAACTGATATTATTTAGTACAAATACCAGATATCATAAAAAAAGGGAATGAAATTAAAATTTTACTAAAGCTTACTTTTGCATTCCATTTTCAATCGATGCTGATGACACTGTCGGATCAAATCGTTTATTATAAACACAGCATAGTGATTCAAATTGTTTAATTTCATCAGATGATTGTGGTTGTGCTGCCATAAAAACGACTAAATGTCTGCTGTATAATGTTAAATGGAAAAAGAAAAATTGAGCTAAATTTGAAAATTTCAAATTTTGTTTGGTAGTTCATTTTTTTTGAAAAAAAGAATGAAAGAAATGAAATAAATCGAAATAAAGAAAAAAAGTGAAGCATTATTTATTACGATATTTTTGAAACTATGAATTTTTAGACCTTTAGAAATTTGTTTCTGCTTAGTTTTCATATTCTGATTAGTTTGGAATTGACCAGTCATAAATTCATATTGAACATCATCAGATGGTAAATAATTCACACAATCAGCGGTACATTTCTCTCCAAGCTATACAAAAAAAAATCCTTTTGTAAATTTGCTTAAAAATTGGTATGATTCAAAAAAAAAAATTGTTCGTTTTTTCGACTAACAAAAATAATCAAAAATGATACTAATACTAATATTTTGCCATTTGTCATAAAAAAGTTACAGTCATATAACAGATTGGAAATTGTCTTAAATTTATAGCTTTTAATTGTAAATTATTATGTAGCCTGACAAAAAAATAATAATAAGCATGGTAAACAACTGAAAATATTGAAGTAAAATATTTGAATTTTTAAAAAACATTAACATTGAAAGAGTGAAAAAAAGTAAACCTTCATGGAATGTTCGATTTGTTTATCAAGATTTTCTTGATTTATCTCAGTAAGGATTCCAAAAGAATCCTGCCTTATTGACTTATTACGTTGTTGACGTTGCAATCGCTTATTTAGTTGTACAGACCCACGTCGCACTTCCATTTCTTGTATTAGCTTTTGTCTTATCCGTTCACGTATGGTTTGTGTATTCGGTATGGATGATGCATTGGTTATTTTGGATACGGGAGATTCATAGGAAGGACTAAAATATCGATTTGTCGAACTCTATTAGTAGGAATAAAAAATCGACAATCCTCAAAAATGCAACTATGATACTTCTTTAAAATATTTGCATTAAATTAAAAGTTTTTAGATAAAATCGGCATTATTCAATTCTTATCTTGAAAAATAGTTAAAAGTAAAAGTAGCTTGCAAGTATTTAAGTGACAGTTGATTTATTTCAAAAGATAGAGCATCCTAAACTACTCGTTTTTTTTCTTAAAAACATAGTAAATTTTTTAGATCTTAAAATTAACCTGTTAATTTGATTTAAATTTGAATTGTTATCAGATGATTGATCATGCTAAAAAAAAATATATTTTATTTGCTATTCAATTAAATTCAAGGAAATTACACCATATAGTTTCATTTCATTCGCGTTATATTTAATAAAATCTTAGACAGTTATTCAAACATAAAGAAGAAATGATATGAAATTTAATTAGCCTAACATAATGCTGTTATAGCTAGAGATAAAAAAAAAATTGAATTTTTATCATACTAAATTGATAGCTTGAGATTTGTTCCTATCCGTTGCTATTGGATTCATTTCCTGGACCATATTGCCATCATCATTTTCTAGGCTTTCTACCCAACTGCTTTGCAATTTTCCAACCATTTCTTTTTCCAACTCTTGAATTGCTTCCGCTTTTTTTTCCATATTTTTTAAACTTTTAATATCTCCTCTTAAATACATGAATAAATTAGAATTATCGAATTTAAAAATTAAATATATTGAAGAGTAGGGGTGATGCAAAGATTAGGTTAATAACAATTTTCAATGATGAAATTTAAATAATTTTCAGGAAATTATTAGTATTTTAATTTCTATGAAATCCTCAACCAACTTTTGTGCCGTTTTCTAGTATAAAAGTCAATTGAGAATACTGTAATCAATACTGATTACAGTGTTAACTATTAAAAAAAGCTCTATATAAATAATGTAATTAATATTAAACATATGTTAATAATGTAATCAATATTAAAAAAAAACTTAATACTATATTGAAGAATATCAATAATTATTTGTTTTTCGATATAGTTATGATAATACAAATTGCATATTTTCTTTTCAACTTTCTATGAAATCACTCGAATTACTTTAGGTATTTGTATTAATTTTATATGTTTTATTAATTCCAATTAAATTATTTAAAACATCTTGTGAATAAAAAGCGATAAAAGTAAGTAATCCGCCGGTATAATTATAATTTACCGATAAATTAGTTAACAGCATATTAGAAAACCATCAGTCATGAAAGAATGTCATTTCTTATTTTATTGATTCTAATTAAACTATTCAAAATATAGTATGGTGTGAAAAATTGCAAGAATTTAATTGAAATACAAATACTCTAGTAGCAATCAATAAATAAAAATGACATTCTTTTGAAAAAAAATTTTATTGATTGAAAAAAATTTCATCACATGTATGATAATCTACTAAATAATCAGATATATGATCATTTCATTCAGTGATTAAAAAATGTACTTACTATTTGAAGTGTTAAATAAGAAAAACTTTCTGCATCACAAAAATTAATTATTAGCATTAAACCGCTAAGTATCAAGTAGCATTGGGTGTAAATATAAATTTAAAATAAGAAATGAGCAAATCGATAAGTACTGCATGACCTACTGTTGCTATTGACAACGATATTAGTAATTAAATATATTGCAAGAACAAATAAACTAATGTGCAACTAATTATGATTTCAAATTTAAATTTCTACAATAAGCGGTAAATAAATGAAGCAAAAAGCAATGGAGTATTTTTTACAAATAATTGACTTAAATTTTCCTCGAGACTTTTTTTTGGTGTTAAAGATTATAGAAAAATTACAAAAACAAAAATGATGGCATTTGAGATTATTTCAAATTATAAATGATTTCAATTCATTTTTTGCAATAATCATTACTTACTCGCGCTTCGAGACATAAAAGCTTTTGTATTTTGAAGACGTGAACACTTTCATACTTCAAGAATTTTATCGACGCGAAAAAAAATTATTTGAAAGAAAAGAAACCTAAAAGCATTCAGTGAGGTGATTGTTTAATATATCATAGGTTAAGTTAAGTAATAAATGACAACTAAATATCAACAGTTATCACTCAACAATACTTTTAACACCTTAATTGTAAAATAAACATTTATTTCAAAAAAAGACGTCACAATAATTTAATCTAGAAATCAAAATTTGATGTCATGATCGTCCCAATATTTTTCGTCTATTAATTTGTTGCCGTATTTTGATTGATGTTGATAGTTACCATCGATGAAATTATACATTTCAATTATACATTTTGTGGTAATAATATCTCATCATTCATCATAGGTTCTGTTTCTCATAAAATAATCGAAATCTGAGATAAATATGAATTAAATGTAGAATAAATTAGCAGGGGATTAAAATTCAAAAAAAAAAAACATTTCCGCTCAAAAAATGAGATTAAGCGATTAAGTTTAAACTTACATTAAGATTTAATAATTGTTTTTCAAATATTGTTTCATTTTTTTATTGTAACGTTTTATTTCTTTGTAATGTTTTGGTTCTTCTTTGGTACCATAAATTATGAGCGTTATATTACTGACAATACCTGTCATCGCTTTATTCGCCATACTCTTTAAAAGTAATTCAATCAAATTGTAATATATAAATTTAAATTTGAATGAGTGAAGCAAACTTATGATAATGATTTATTTTACTGATGAATCAACATTTTTTTTTTCATTTAGTTAACTCTTTCTATCAATTTTTAACAAGCTTGATTAACTTCATCACTCGATCACCAAACGTAATCATCTTTACTTAATTTGCAAACAGTTTAAATTCAAATATTTTTATCGTTTTAAAAAATTAAAAATCTTTTAAAATTTCAGAAGTATAATTTATAGTATAAAATTTCAATTTAATTTCAACGTTTTGAAATAAAAAGTTTTTTTCTCCTGTCTACAGTAATGATAATGAACCATCGCCTTTTCTCGCAATATAAGTCATTTAGCAACAACAGTATTATTGCTAGTAAAATTTGATCAAATTACAAATTTGGCCACTTAACCTTGTCCTCAATATCCAATTGCCAAAGTCCTCGTGGATTCTCTCCCCATGTATGCACTGACATAAATGGCCAATGATGAAAGCCAGCTGACGATTTATCCTTATGGCGAACCGAAAGAAGTTGAGTTTTAGTACCTATAAAATGACGAGTTTCTTCTTTTTCACTAATATACGGAATTTAAAAAAAAAAAAAAAAAAACTCCTAAAAAACGAATTCAAACCTTTTGGTGAAGTAATCGAAATAGAAAGATGTCCACGGATGGGATAATATGCGTCTAGCACCAATTGTATATGTTCCAGAAAATTTATTTCATTTTTTTGTCCCTCACAACCATTCGTTTGGAATTTAATAACGGTTGTGCTTTCATCATTTATTTCGCTAAATAGTGATAATAATTTTTGCAAACAAAAAATTCAAAGTTTAAAAAATGGAATAAGATACAATTCTATTCCCAATTTGAAACATTGCGTCTTATCTTTTAAGCACTTATATATTACGCTAAGATGAAATAACATTTCTCAATTATGAATGCTCAGAGGTATACTGTACTATACAGTATCCAAGTTTGGAAATACCATACATTCTGTAGTGATTGTAATCACAACATATATTACATTTGCAAGCTATTTTGAAATTACTGTTTTGAATTGAAAAGTTTACCGTTTTAAAAAAGTTGGAAAAATCGTGGTACAAATATGTTGCTCCGGTACGTTTTCCCAAGTTTTTGCAGCCTTAACAAATGCGCTCGCATCCATTAATCCTATTGAAAATTTTGATAAAATCTTAGAAAATTCAAACTATTTTTATAATTGTAATTGATGAAAAGTTTCATACAGAACGTATAACTTTCTTTATTCTGTCTAGAGTGAAAATAAAAGTTACCGAATCCGAAACGTGAGTTGATGAGCAATCCTCGAGCATTTTTATTCCAACCTTCATTAATATAAAGCAATGGCAAAGGATCTGAAGTCCAAACAGCGATGTGCTGTACATCACGCCATGTTAATGATGGACTGCAACAGTTTTTAATTGTTTAATTTATTTTTTAATTTAAACTTTAAATCATTAGTACTTCCAATTCAATGCAAGTATTAAATCTGATTTGAATGGTTGGTGTAAAAATGATAGGGCTTTAAATTGCCAAACATGTTCCGGAATTGTTTGATTAACTTTTTTCATTTTTGAAATGTCTTATTTTCTTCAACAATGTTCGTATATTCAATATTTAGTATTTAGATCTTCTGGTGTGACATAATATAAAATATACATTAGCATTAGTGCTTCCGGATAAAAAATCATCTCCATTATTGACCAATGAATTATGTGCTATCTCATTTCTTATACTGTTAGATTGTTAATATTAAATTAATTCTGATTGTTAATATTATTTAGCAAGAATTGTTTATCAAATATTGAAAAAAAAAACATCAACGAAAGCTAATTATGATCAATCAGAATTAATTTAAAAATTTAACAAACTTTGCATCTAAGCCAAGTGCGATAATTGCTGCTGCCATTGGAGCTGATGCTGAAGTTCCGGCAAAAGTTTCTGTACATTTGTTTTCTATATCGGTTGTTGTCTGGAAATAAAAAGCTGTTCGCTAAATTTAATCAACTATTTTCTTGGATCAGTAACAAAATTCTCCAATTATAGGTAAATTTTTAAATACATAACATAAATTCTAACTTCTATTTTTTATTTCCCCAATAAATTTAATCAATCAACTTACGATCATTTGCTTCCCATGATGACCATTGGAAAATGTAGACGTTAATGTGGCAGCACATTTTTCAGCATACCATGGTGATGTACCATCTTCGGTTACACTTGATACTGTCAACGTATAAATACTATCGATGTAGCCATCGCAACCGCAATCATCATCCTGCATTCCACCATTACCCGATGCCCAAACATAAATGACACCTTTCCCATTACGACCCTCCAAAAAATATTTAGCAGACAAAGAAAAAAAAAATGCTATCCTAAAAAAATTATTTTAACTTCAATTTTCAAAAAAAAAAAAAATTATTTTAGAAAAAAAATTATTCCAACTTTAGTTTCTAAGGAAAAAAAAATATTTATTTTAACTTTAGTTTCTAAGAAAAAAAATTATTTTAATTGCTAAGACAATCATTTTAATTTTAACTTTAATTTGATCAAAAAATGCTAAAAAAAAATTTAACCTTAGTAAAATATTTTAAGAAAGTACAAAAATTTCATGCTTGTAATATATCAAAAGCATTTTTTTTTTCATCAATTCTATAAAAATTCTTCAATACTTGTTGAATGCCTTTTAGGATGGCTTTTTGTGTCAAACGTCCGGGACCTTCAACCGTTTTTCCATCATCCATTGGTCCCCAGCTAGCAGAAAAGATATCGATATGATTGATGTTATAACTCAAAGCTTCTGCTTCAATCCTATCTGTAACTTTACCACCTAACATTCGTACACCTGCAAAAACTACATAAACAGGAATTGTTAACCAAGCAAAAATTATTAGTAAAATGAATAATTAAAAAAATATGGGCGACTGCTAGAAAATTAATAAACTTATGGTGACCCAAAAGATCAACAAAATAATACTATCATGTTATCTTTCGTTTAAAAAGCAATAAAATATAAGAAAAATGCGCAAAATACCTCCTATTTTAGCATTATATGCTATACCAACACCACAAAATGAATTATTCGGTGTCATTGCAACTTGACCTGCGCAACGAGTACCATGCCTAAATTTGTTAATCAAATTTTCTGCATTTTTTTGATGCAGAATTATCTTTTCACTCATACAAAAAATAAAAAATGTACCCATTCAGTCCGTTAAATTTAGGCATTGGATCAGGATCATTGTCATTTAAATCATATGAGGCTTGAGGATCCTGAAAAAAACAGAACAAAACAAAGATAGAGGATTTATTATTTGAGCTTGGTTAGCATAAAACTAAATGTCAATAATAAAAAAAAAATCATTCTGAACTTTTGAAATTTAAATTTTAAAAAATCATTGCTTGCATTAATTATTAATTTTTAAATTTTGACAAGTAATAGAAACTAACATAGTTGTTGGCAATATCCGTATGATTGTGCTGTATGCCATCATCCTAAAAAGATGATTATCAATCATTACTAAATTTTATCAGTTAGTTTTAATCTATTCATCGATATCATACATTTAAATATCATTTCAAGCTTCACATTTTATCAAATTTACAAAGGATTATGAAAGTCTAGAAAACATATTATTGCATGTTAATCACTTTGCATCTTCCAATGATTAAAAAACTTCGTATCAAATGCTGTCAAGTGCTAATTAAATCATTGATTGATATTTATTACCAGCCAATTGAAACAATGTCCAATGTATAATTTTATCGTTACTGGAAGTTGCAATGTGATTAGAAATGGAAAATGCAATTTCCATAATTTTGTTAGTTTATCCTAATGTTTTCGAAGAAATAATATAAACTTTACAATTTAACGAAATACATGACAGCAGTTCAATATTCTAAGAATGACTTAGCAAAATTTTTAATAACTAAATTTTTGACCAATATTGTCACGACGACATCTTTTCCAGTGTAACCAAGCTCCCAAGCTTTCATCACATGCATACTGATTGATTGGCCATTTATAGTCCTCGAGTTTTTCTGAATTATTTCATTAATCTGCAAATTTTTGCTCGCAGAAACATCATCCCTTTTGTAGGCAAATGAATCGTAAGTTTGAATTTTAGCCAGTTAGAATTTAAATTAAATAGAAATTCTTATTTCATTTCAAATATTGCTCACATATTTAATCAGTGTCCTTTTTTCTGCTTATTACAAATTTAACGTTCGACAAATTTATTTGAAATGAGATGATTAACTTGTCTGATTCAATGATGATACGAAATTTAACGCATCCAAATTTTCAATACAGTGCTAATTTTCAAATTTCTATAGCCTTCATAAATTCTTTTCTTTAAATCTTCATTTCCACATTTTCTTCCAAAAAACTTTTAAAATTATTCGTTTCATATAGCATTAATTTAATATTGAATGAAATATGAAAGCAAATTCACAACCAAATTCCACTGTTGAGGCCAGAATGGATCGTTAAAAAAATTATCATTGTTATAATTGGCATCGTTAAAAGCTGCAGAAGTAGCACTAATATGATCACGCTTAAATCGTTTATGAACTCGTTGTTGTTGCGCCCAAAGTACCTTCAAAGTTTTTTTTTTTAAATTTTCCTCCTTTATTTCGAAAAAGAAAAAAAAAAGGGAAGAACTGGTTTTAAAACAAAAATTTGAGCGCATACAATTTTTTCGAACGAGCTATAAAATTAAATGAATTGATGCACATTTGTTCATATATTAAAAAAATGTAAGTATGCTAAAACATGAAGAATTTGAAAAGTTACGGTATAAATCACAATTAATAAATATAAATGAATCTGAAAACCTGAAAGAAAGAAAGAAATCAATGCAAACATGTCTGTGACGACAAAGTTCAAACGTTGATTTACTGTCTGCTTTTCTTTTTCCTCTGTGATTTTTTTTTGAAAAAATATAGACATTATCAAAACCGCGAACCTGAAATTAATTCTAACTGGAATAGAATAACTTAATAATTGAATTATAGGGTAGGGAAAATTGTTTAGACTATTATATGTTGCTATTTCAAAACGATTTTACTTATTCGAGAATACAGCGATATCCAAAAATGGAAGAGATTGAAAATTTGAAAATATTCTAATCAAAGATTTCACTGTCTAACCTTTGGTATTGCGGCATGGAAACATAAAACATACGGGAGCAATATATTTATATCCGACCGCCCGAGCGATATTTTTTGCTTTATACGGTCCACCCATGATTTCTACCACCCACTCATTATCGTACTCCTCTTCGTCATTAACCTCAAAAATAAAATTTATTAAAGCTCACTTCCGTAATAATTCGCTTGATATAGAAAGAAAAAGATACGTGAGAGACAATAGCAAATGACATTATGACATATCATCAAATATCATATTATCATTCATTCAAAATTGATCAATAATAAATTTCTGTAAAAATAATTACTGATTAGCGTGTACTGAAATTTCTCTGTTTATCATCTAGTAAAATCTAGTATGGATACATTAATGGTCTAGTAATCCACATTCCTGAATTTTTCCTTCGATTTAATCACTAATTAGGCAGTCAACAGGTTAATGAGTCAATACTGCTGTAATTTATCAAAATAAATTTGAGGTAAAATGCAGGAATGAGGCCTTTAGGCATAAGTAGAGAGAAGGATTTAGGATTTACTGGCAAAGATCAAAGATCAATCATCACCTGATCATTGTTGTGAACGATATTTATTTGCTGTAACTTTTCATTTAGTCGGAGAAGTTTTGGTAACAATGTTACCAAATTTCTTTCATCATTATTTCCATTCCAAACCTGTCGATGAAATGAGACACATCCAGGTATCATAATAATTATGCTAATAAACAATCCAGCAGTTGTAAATAGAATTGGATAAATTTTAGGAATTTGAAATATCAATGAGAAGAGAATCATGAATTTTTTTATTCCTGAAAGAACTAAGCTAAAAGTTCCAGAAAATATATCAGTATTAAAGATTAAAATTTTGGAAATTTGCAAGAATACTACAAACAGAAATTTTTTATCACTATTATTTTATTGCACATCTATAAATCAAAAAATGGAATAATAATTTATTTCTAAGGGGTTAAAAAATTTATAAAATAACGATGAAATTTCAACCAAAAATTGAAATTTGCTAACATTAAGGATGGAAAATTTGAAAAACAAAAAATATTGGAATGACTAATAAAAAATAATGCAACAAAATAATTTCACTTTTTTGCTCATTTCACATTTGTCAAATTATAAATTTTCAATATTACATGAACTGTTCAAATCTATTTTGCTTTTGTAATTTAAATATTAAAATGAATTTTTTGAATGAAAAATTCAAAAAGGATGAAATAATTTGTAATAGAAAAGATTGTATGAAATGATGAAAAGTTGACTGAAATAATAGCAAATAATAATTATCATTCGTGAACGCAATACGATGAGAGGTGCAGGATAAAATCAGATAAAAAAAAAGAAGCAAAATGATGATGCTTCTTCATAAATATCCATAAAAATTATTGCTAATCACATATGCACTTCTCTAACATTGAATTTTTTTTTTCATTTTCATATTGACTTTTTTATCGTAAAAAATAAAAAAAAGTTTTATTGAGTTTTTTCTCGCGCAGAAGAAAAATGAACAATTTGCTTAATCATTCGACTTCATCGCTATTTATTTATTTATTCGTTCATTCTTTATTTATCGATAATTCCTATGTCGAATTTTGAATTCGACTTAAAATGATTCATTTCATTTATATTCGCTTTTTTTTTCACTTTCTTTTAAATCAATCCAAATATTGTCATAATTAGTATTTAGTTGAATTCTGAAGTTAAGTAATGCCATACGTATTCCTACATATATATTTTTTTAAGCATGCAAAAATAAACCATCATTATAACTTTCAAAGAAAAGCCAAAAAATTTCTACTTGAAATATTCTTTCAATATTTAACAAATATGATAATCAATTATAATCTATATTAACATTGTTTAGTTTTGATTCTTCATATTTTTTTAATTTCGACAAAAAAAAAGCAAAAAAAAAGGAAACTACGAATAGCAAAACAAAAAATAACATTCAGTTATTGATTAGAATTTGAAAAGATAAAAATTTATAGTAAAGAAAAAAGTATAAAGCGTAGTGAAAAGAAGAAAAAGAGAAAGTTAATTAAATTGTTGAATAATTTCAGTTAATTACTTTGTTGTTTTTAAATAAGTTACAATAAACTTTCCAGAAATCTTCCGCTCTTTTTCGTCATTTCATGTCATAATTTTATAAATTTCTAAAATGTTGAAACAATTACCTTTTTTTTCAAAAATTCTTGGACATTAACATTTTGGATGCAAATATGATGACAACATACAAAAGCACCAAACTAAAATTTTAGTAAATACGTTTATAAACGAGCAGTCAACATTCAAATTAATATTTCTTTCCCCGTTTTTCAGGTTATCGAAATGTAAAAAAAAAAAAAAAAAAAAATTAATTAGAAAAAGAAAAAATTGTCATTACACTGAAATTTTGCCTAAGTAATGTTACGTTTAAATATTACTTTTGCAGTTACATTTAAAACGTATTAATCTGTTAACGATTCTACAAAATTACATGTAAATTGTTATTTAGTCCTGTTAATATATTAATAAAATTTCATATCGATAATTATGTAATTTCAAAGCTTCACAGAAAACGATTGCGCAATCGTATATGAAGTTAATTTGAATTACAAAGATTCGCATTAACTGAGTAAATTGAAAGGAACAATTGTTGTTGTCTTGTGAAATGAATTTTTTGTAACGTAATAAATGATCAAAATTAGCTTAGATAAGCATATTAAAATCGTTAAAAAATGATTTTTTTAGCAAAAATTTTTGGAAATATTTTAAAATATTCTTGAAGCAGAACAATGATCTAATTTTAAATACACCGCGCACCTTTGCAAGATTACTATCATAAAATGATAACTTTACGATCAACTAAGAAAAGTTTAGCTTTTTTTCATGACATATGAACAAGTACACACTGTAACAAGTAAATGAATTACTAAGGTTAATGAAGATAAGTTGAATGCTATGGTTCAGGAAAAATTTTTTCCTCTAAATTATGTTAATTTTAAATTTATTTCATTGAAAGATATCTTCAATTTACGTTGGTTAATTCGTTTATTTATTTAAGTGTTGCAGTGCAGTAGCTGAATAACTTGTTAAATTATTTTTATAATTCAGTGATTCATTATTTTTCTCCTTTTTTTTTTCAACTCAGCAATTCAAAAACTTAGCTCTTTTAATAATCAATAATTTCATCAATGTTCCGATAACAATTTAATTCAGTTAATACCAGTAATTCAATAATTCCTTCCTCTAATTTAATGTTCTAATATCTTTTCTTCTAATTCCAGCAACAAATTAAGAACTTGACCGATTCATTTTGCTGATTTAAATCTTTTATTATTAAAAATTCCTTTGAAGCGAAATATTTGCATTGTGTTGAAAATATGGTCGTTCATCGTGATCCAATGGAGATGCGGTGGTAAAGTTATTCGGTGCTGGCGTAATTGACGTGGACTCCGTGAGGTGTAGTGTTAATAAGTGTAGAGTGTTTGAATACGTATTTGATGAAGACGTTTGTTGCGTACTTTTATATATTCTTAGAGTTTAATTTCTTTTCAACTGTAGTGTTTACCATCAATGGGTGAAGGAGGGGAAGTGGCGCAGATTGGTACCTGCAAATGGTTCAATGTTCTAAAAGGTTATGGTTTTATCACACCTGATGAAGGTGGAAATGACGTATTTGTCCATCAGGCAAGTGAAATTTTTTTTCAAATTCTTCAAGATGAAATCAAATTTACTTTGCAGATTTCAACAAATCTTATTGTTTTGTAGCATACTTCGAAGTTGATCGATGTGATTATAACTGCTTAAATTATAAGATACTTATAATTCTTCTGTTTCTGTTGCAGTCTGAGTTAAATATGGATGGTTTCCGAAGTTTGGATGCCGGTGAACGTGTTCGTTTTGTGATTCGGAAACGGCCGGAAGGCAACGAAGCAACAGCTGTTGTAAGTGCAGAACCTGGTGGAAAACTGAAAGGAAGTTCTATCAGACCTCTTGGAAAGAATAAATCACATGTTATAAGGTTGTTGATTTATGTCATTTCTCTGATTATTTAGAAAATGAGTAAACTGATAAGATCTAGTGCTTAACATACTTTGCTCTTGATTTAATTCTATCATGCTAATGTGTTTCCTGTAGAAGGAAGTGGATGATTAGGTATATTTTGTGCTTTTCCTTGTCAGCTTAATAATACACGTACGGTCATGAGAGCCTAACTTCCTGCAAAGGCGTAAGTTAGGTTGATGAATTCTTTATAAGTAATTTCCTTTCTCATTCGAATTTTGTTGATTGGATTTTTTGGTCTCACGGTGTATAAGTGATACCTTTTTTAGGAGTAAGGATTGAATCAGAAAGCATGAAAGTCTTTATCAGTGTCGAGATTGTAGCGGAGGTTCTTAATTCCACGAAATATGTACAAAAAATTGTGTGAGATTTTTTTGTACTTTTTTTCATTAAAGAATGACTTATTTATTTCGCAGTTGCAGATGTTTTAAATGTGGTTATTACGGGAATCATACAGCAGCCAAATGTAAAACAACGGTTGGAGCCGAAAAAGCGTGCTATGGATGTCATGCAGCTGATCATTTGATCGCTGATTGCCCGCAAAAAGTAAACTATAAAAATGGTAATAAAACAAAAAAGAACAACACCGAAGGAAGTGATGCGAATGAGAAAGTGGCGGAAGTAGAGGGTACTGAAGAACTACAAACAAAAGCAAAAATGGAAAAGACCGATTCGAAGATGAAAGAAATCACCGTCGATAAGGACAATGTCGTTAAAAGCAGTAACTGTTTTTAAATTCCCTAATTTTCGAAATTCTCTCAAACTATTTGACATCGCAGAAAAGGCATGTTGTTAAAGGGAAGATTTATAGTTAATGATTGCAAAATTTTCACTTTTATTTCTTACCTTACTGTATTTCATAATAACGTATATAGCCTTATTTCAACTTTATTTCGGCCTAATTTGCTCCAGTGTTTATTTTTTGAAACTTTTATATTGGTATTATCTATCCCTTATCTCGACAACGTTTTCATCTCTGCAGATTTTGGCTCATTACGCCAATCACACAGGTTAATAGGAGGGTCATTCATTTAGAGGCATCAGTTATTTGATAATTATTATCGAGACTTTAACATTTTTGTGTCGGAAGATATGTTTGATATTGCGGTTAATTCCCAGAAATTGTATGATCTTTTAAGAAAAAAACAAGGCTTTAAAAACTAACATCTAATTCCATATTTTTTCTAAATCATAAAAAACCTAAACAGTCCGCTCAGTCTGTACCTTTCTTGTTTTATCTGCATTCATAGGCGTCTGAGTGGTGTTTAGTTCTTGTAATGTTATCATCACAAATCTATTTTATAGTAAAAGCCAAAATCTCTCTCACTCTCTATCTCTATCTCTAAATTGATCATGATTTTTGTTGTTAGTTTTTCTTTGTTATTCCAGCTTTATTAATCCACTGTGTCACAGTGATTGTTGTATACGTTGTTGTCTCATTATCATTATTATTGAGATTATTACTCAGGAATTATGCGTGACCTCACTTTCGTGATTATTCGAATTCCGACTAACTACCTCAGAATGTAACTTTTCATGCTGATCATTGTACCTCAGGTTAAAATTGTGTTATGTTGCAACTCAGGCAGGCTTGTTATTTTATCAGATTGTGATTTTTTCTGTTAATAGTTGAATAAATATTATATTCGCAGCTTATGTTGTTACATTTTAAATTAGTAATATATGAGGATGTCAGACTAGCAGGTGCACACATTTTAGTGTGACAGTGACCTTTAGTAACAGTGGAAGCATTGAAGGACCGTGGGCTATTATTTGTCTTCAGCGAGTTCAAAATTCGCAAAGAGGATGGGAGAACTCGTGCTAGTTGAACTGAATATCTTTTCTGCAAGTTGTAAAAATTCCCTGCTTCGGTATGAATTATGAAACCGGAGCCATAAATCATTAATTCATAACATTTTATAACAAAATCGATTAGAATATTTCATAACATTTTAAAATAAAATCAATTCGAACAAAAGGGCCTGTAAGTTTAGATGGAAAAGTAATACAAAGAACTATTAAAAGTAGAAAGGTGGAGTTCTGTGATTCTGCACAAATAAAATGCGTATGTGGTAACGGAGAGACGAGCTTAATTGCTTTGAGATGCTGCAGAACTGGAAAATCCTAATTGTTCAAAAAATTTGACGAAATCCTGCGCGTTTCATGCTCAGTAAAATTCATGCCTTACTATCCAACAACCATTTTCACCTGTTTTAAGCTCATTAACCTTATTTGGTGCCTACTATAACATATATGTACAATAACATTTATTTCACATAGTAAATCCAAAAATATTAACTGTAACTTCTCGATCGCGACTATCTAGCGATGGAGCTGAGGCGTAAGCAAGCAGATAAGTATTCGGATGCCAAGCACATGTAAATGTTTCAGCATTTACTCGAAGTTCATGCACTCTAAAATATGAAAACCAAATTTTAGAAGCAACACTGAAAAACACTCTGTAAGAGAGTCCCCTACGATATTGGTCTTCCACGAAAGATATGATTTGATAGAATTTCAAAAGCGAAATCATGAAAATAAAAAAAGAAACCTTGCGCCGTTTTCTGCCCAACAAATATCAATAAAATGATCTTCACTTGCACAGGCTATCATTTGACTATCCGCACTGAATGAGATTGAACGTAAGGGATAATCCAATCTACAACAAATATTATGCCATTCATTCAACATAATCTATTAAATGCGAATCCTGCTGTTACAGATAAACTATATTTTAAATTTTCAAACATAAAAAATTATACAGTTAATTAACTGTTATACATGAAAAAACAACAAACCATGACAATTTATTTTATTTATAGCATCACCACTCTTCATATAACATAAAATTAAATAAAAAGATAAAAAACGAACCTTCCCATATTTGACTCACAGATTAATTCATTAGCATCCCAAATCGAGCATACGGCATCCGATGCACCAACGGCAAAACGTTGACCATCCGGTGAAACAGCTAAGCAAACGCAAGTAGCTTGCGCAGGATGTGCTTGCAATGTTCGTCGATGTGTTACATCTGGTGTTCTAAAATTTAAAACCTAAAAAACACGATTAGAAAATCTGCATAGCAGAAAGTTGAAAAGAGATGGAAATATTTGTCTAGTTATTTAATCTCATCATGAATTAAGTTTGCAAGATGTTCAAGAATAGATCGTGGACACAGCTGTTACAGAGTTACATTAATAAATGATTAAGAGAAATGATTATTGCTAAAACAAGAATGCCATAATCAATAAAGAAATTTCATGAATCTACTAAATTCTCTATTTTTCCTATCAAAAAGTTCAGAATCATCTAGCATAACGATGACTTAAAAAATTTACGAAAAAATGTTGACTTGTCCACTTCCCATTGCCACAAATAAATATTTCCCAGATGGATCAAATGCAAATTCATTCACTTCATCTTTCAGCGATTCAACTTTGATTGTTTTCAAATTTCGGCTATCTAGGATACTTAAGGAATCTTCCTTGTCTCCATATGCTAAATATGTACCACACGGTGACCAGGCTACATTCAAATTCTGCGCTATAAATAACAAAAGGATAAAGAAATTTATGCTTAGATTATCTGTGAATTATATGATAATTTTAGAAACTTTTTGCTTTTTGCATATCACGAAGAATCACTAATTTCCTTATCTTCTCTACAAAGACAGATCTGAATAAATAATTCACAAAAGTACACTGCTGTAAGCCTCTTATCCGACTATGGAAATGAAACGAACAAACATCCGTGTTTACGATATCGGCATATGATACCCTCGAAATAAACAAATTTTAGTATTTCTTTTTTATAAAATAAATATATTTCTTGACAGTTTCATGACCTCTTACTTTAACACATTAAGCCTAAATCAAATAGTTATAAAATGCATAAATACTAGTTCCTAATTTTTACCTTTAGTATTTAACCTAGTGTGTGTTCGTGCCTGTCGAATATCCCATAATCGAACAGATTTGTCTGCACTAGCTGAAGCTAGCAAATATGGATTTGATGGATGAAAAGCAACCTGATCAACCTGTTCATTGTGACCAAAGCCACGGAAAATCGTCTTCTACAATGAAAACAATTTTGCTTCACTTCTAATGAACCTGTCGCAAATTTAATTATACAAAAACAAAGCAAAATTATTTCATTTTTGAAATAGTACTTTATATGATGTTATATCGTGACATTCCCTCTATGTTTTACTTGCTATTCATGGATCTTCAACATATATTCCATTATTTACAAATAATTTTTAAAAAATATGTTAAAAATGTTAAAATAGGGTGCAACAATAGGAATTGGAAAGAAATAACAATTAGTATTAAGTATTCAAACAAGTAAGAAATAATACGATGGTTTAAACCAATAAAATGATAGCATTTTAGTATTACCTTTTGTTCCAATATATATTAAATACATATTATAAATACTAACGACTCGAAATGATGAATCAAATGTTATCACTGACACACTTTTTTCCGCTCCTGCAGCAAGCCGAGTACCATCACAATTCCAGGATACAGTAAGAGGTCGTGGTACCTGCAATCCTTGCAATTATAACACTAAAAAATAAGGTGATTTTTAGCTTTAAATATTTTAGGCTTTTTTGAAGCATTTAACAGCATTCTATTGGTTTAAAAACCATCGTATTATTTCTTACTTGTTTGAATACTTAATACTAATTGTTAAGTATTCAAACAAGTAAGAAATAATACGCAAGTAAGAAATAAATATTCGAACAATAAGCAACAAGAACAAATATAAATTCTAAGCTTCTCAAATATTTTGTTACAACATTAATACTAAATACTTATGAAACATTGAGCTGCGAGATGAAAAGAAATAAAGCTGCAATGCTAATGATTTAATAAAACGCTGAATTGTTAGCTTAAAATAGCATGTGCAGACCTGCATATCATATGTTTTAACCCGGTCATTTTTTTTGAAATGTGAAATAGCATCTTGAAATGTCTGGATCTTTGATGATATTGATGATGACGATGATGATGATGATGATGATGATGGTAATCCATTTTTCCGCTGTAATGTTTTTGAGGATTGTTCCCGATTTTGTGTACCCATTTCGTTACTGATCGTAATGATAACTGCAATTCAATTCCATCAAACATGACATTGAAAAATTGGAAATTATGCATCAAAAGCACGAGTTGAATCGATAATGAATAACTTCTACGTAATCACCAAACAGATGTGTTAAAAAGATAAATTTCACAAAAGAATTACAATTTGGGGCCGTCTGCATAGCAGAACTAATGCATTTAAAAAAATACAATTTATTTGAAACATAGATATTAAACAAAAATCAAACAACTATTGCTATAGGAAAATCGTTAAATCGAATTCAAAACTAATCGAGATTTGTCCCAAGTCTAATTTATGATAAAATTAAACATTCAAAAAAAAATGAAACGGATGTGGAGAAATAAAAAAAAAAGGCTGGTAAGTAAAGTGGTGTAACAATATAAAACAACAAACTTTATTAAGAATTTTAATTAGCATATTGTAATTTTATTTTCCATATTTCTTCCAGAAAATAGCTAATGTAATGCAAAAAGATGGAATTGCAATATTGGAACGAAAAGAAAATTAAATTTTCATTAATTAATCACTAATTACATTACAAAAAATTATTTCAACACGAGATTTATACCATTCATTATAAAATCAAACAATACAATTAAGCGAGCTATTGCTTTATCATTTCTATTTCAGATTAGTGATTTACAAAGAAAAAAAAACTAATAAAAATGTTGTTTCCCTTTTTTCCATGTTGAAGGATCGAAAAGAATGTTCTATAGGAAAGAGGACAAATAAGAAGGAAGCATATGACGTAGCTAAACACATCTTTATCAGCAATTTTTCCAGTCATAACCCAATCAATCAATCAGTCGACCAGTTTGTTCTTTTTACTAACTAATTATTTAATAATATAATATTAATGAATTTCAGCTATGAACTTGTAATAAATTTAAAAATTTCCTAAAACAAATTTCGGTTTATTCAAAAATATAAAGGAATAAAATTTTATCAACTCACAGTGATTTAAGGTAATAAAAAACTTAGAATAAATATAACGCAT
>UPTC01000588.1:22003-32522 GCA_900537255.1 Acanthocheilonema viteae
AAACATTTCCAACTAAACAATTTTATCAACAATTCATTCCCAAATGGATAAATGGGAATGAATTGTTGAAAGGATTGTTTATTGTACAAAAAAAAAGAAAAGAAATAATCTTAAAAATCTTTTTAACTGACTTAACAATTATGCATTATAAAACGCATAATTCTTCGATGAATTTTAGATTGCATACTTTTTTTATTGAGTTAATCACAATTTATTTTTATTCTAATTTTGTTTCTAATTACACCATAAAATTCGACGACCAATGATTTAAATGTGTCAAACAATTATTTGTATTTTACTACATATTGAATTTCTCATATACAGTACTAGTTGAGGGCAGAATTAAATTAAGCTCGATTGTGATTTATTTAATCATTGACATGAACTTTTACTTAGTGAAAAGTAGAAATATCAAAGATTTAATTTTTCCTCTTTTTAAACCAAATTTCTTTTCAGATTTATGAAGACTGCCTGTCATCAGATGTTTCTAATAGCCTTATTTATGACACAACTTATCATCAGTTATCTCCTCATGCTAATATTCATGACTTATTCGGTTTGGTTTGGTATAGCTGTTGTTTTGGGTGTTACTACTGGATCTTGCGTTTTTGCATAGATTTAATTGACATAAATATTATTAAATTACACTCTACCAATATCATTATCGTTCATTTATTTGTTCTTAGATTAATTTACCATATTATATTTATCATATATCATAATAATTTTATAATATGTCATTGCTCACAATACTTAATTTCCAAATATCAATTTTTTAATGGTATGATAATAATAATAGCAACAACAATGACAGTAAAATAATAATTGGCAACAGCAACAATTAATAATAATAATGATAACAATAGTAACGGATGTTATATAAGATATATTGAAAAATAAAAATCTTTTGAATTTTTACTCGTGTAACATATAAAAAAATAATGTAGAAGATATGTAAAAAGCGTATGCAAGAGAAGATGCAAATTATAGAAAGATTGTTTTAAAATTAACAAAGTCATATCAATTTGAAAGTTATCAAACAAAAAAAAAAGTGCTGCAAAATAAAATTTTCTTTATAATTTCATTCCCATTAAAAAAAAAATCATTCATCAAATAATGACACTTAAAAAAAATATATTTTACTTATAATTCAATTGCATTGCATTTATTTGTGTCGTTTTTTGTCGATATTTTTGTTCTTTTATTGGAATGAATTATTATACTTCTTATTTCTAATTTTCTTTAAAGTTCGATCCTTTTGCTTACTTACTTTCCCCTATTTTGCACTAAGTTTTTAAGTGAAAAGAATTTTTAAACTGTTTGAAAAAATTTTAAACTGACTACTCATAACTGATGGCAACAAGTAGTTAACGTACTAACATCTCTGAGAGGATGAACTTGTCAGCTCAACAGATATGAGGAATAAGAGATAAACTTGCAAGTGATATCAATAAATAATTGAAATTAATAAGGAATAGAAAGATCCGTAAGATAAAATATTGGTTGATGAAAAATTAATTACCTATAGAATGGTGAGCAGTTTTTTCATTATAGGTAAATGTGGGCGACGAAGGGTTAATTCATTAACAATGGAGAAATATTCAAATTTTTTTCAAAGTTTAACAGCAAATAATAACTATTAGGAAAGAAAAATTTCGTAGTGCTTAGAGATGTTTCAAAATGTAAAACAGATAATTTTCGTTAAATTTTATAATTTCAAAATTTGAAAACGCATTTGTATCAAATACTTATTTTCCGAAATAAAAATTTCAATATATTTTCATTTCCATCATTCTCTTTCCTTCTCTCTCTCTTCCTTATGAATCAACTAATCAACCAAGCAAAGTTTGATCGAAAATTTGTTAAATTAAAATTGGACTGGAACTGAATAAACGGTAACAGTGAATCATATTATTTATTCATCTATGATTCATTCACATTTGATAACAAATGTTCCGTTTCAATGCTTAGCCATTTCAATTTTTTGCTCCCCTGGTTTGTCAATTCAAAAAGGAATTGCTTCCATACGTGTTAACGACAGATACGATAGGATTATTACTGCGAAATATACCCATCAAACATCAAAAGCTATATAATAAAAAAGTAAGCAATAATTAATTTTTATAAATTAATATTTGGATCTTTAAAAATTAAAAAAAAATATTAACATCATTTTGAAGATCATTCAATAATTTAATTTTTCATAAATATATTGTCTTTATGTATATGAGTAATGTAATTAATTAGTATCTGTTTATTTTAATTAACAATTTTTCTTTTCCTCATAACATTCAGAAATCTGATAAAGGTTTCAGCCAATTGGCTCATTGAATTACATTCGTTTTTCTTCAACCAACAATTAATTATCATCTGTGTAAGAAGTTAATAGTGATAATTCATTGAATTATGCAATAATTACAATTTCTGACTACTTCAAAAGTTATACGATTAAGCAATAAGGTAAGTACTGCTCAAATCTAGCCAATTGATCATGGAATTTGCTAAATAATTAATCAAACAGATAAATATTCAAGCAAATACCGAAACTCTACACTGTACTCATGGAAACAAAAAAAATTCCTTCTAATCTGAAAAACAAACTTTAAAAAAAATAACATAATACAGAGAGTGATATAGATTGATGAAACTGAAGAGAATAAAATGCAGTGATTGAGAAACTCAAAATATCATTGATATCATGAGATCGACAAAGATTGATAAAACTCTACGAGACACACACGGAATAGCAGCACATATAGGCCTGCAGAGGCTTATCATTTAGGCAATATTGAACAAAAAAGAAAGCATATTACTAACAGGTATGGAAACTCTTCGCTACACGGTTAATAGCTATCTCGCGATCTGTGATCTTTTCTGGCATTAGTTTCATCAAAATTCCGGATCACACACTGCTTCTCTATTACTCTGACTCTCTGCCTCCTTCATTTATTTTGTATTTTCGTTTTTTCTCTCAATCTATGCCAATAATTTTGCAGTTCTTGGTATGTATGAATGTTTTCTGATGCATTCTCTATATTTGTTACACATTGTAATGTTTTTTTTTTTTTTACATATAAAAAATTGCAAATGATATTTGAATTTTGATATCAGAGTCATTTTTTTTTAAAATGAAACAGTAAGATTCTTTAATAAAAGCTTCCAGTGGTTTAGACTGTCTTAAAATGCAAAGCCATCTTTCTTAGTTTGATCATCTTTATGGAAGAAGGAATAGTTGAATTTTGAAATTTTCGGACTAAGTTCGCCGAAGTTACACAAAAACAATCTTGAAGATAATTTGTACAGAAATTTATGTTAGTTTTCTTTTTTTTTTAGAGGAGGGAGAAAAGAAGATCAAATATACTCATTTGTCTGGCTTATTGATTTCAAACAAATAATTGTAAATGTGGATGAAGTCTATGAGCATGCATAAACAGCTATCGAAATGAGTTATAATAATCAACCATAAATCATACCTGCTAGATTTTTGATAATCAAAATTGCTTTGAAAAAATTAAAAAGATTTAAATTAACTATGTTTTTGTTTTATATTAAACAGCTATTCTGATATTGCTTAAATTTAAATAGTTCGGTTTTTTTTTTGTAATTATTTTAATTTCAGTTTGTTACTTGAAGTAAGCCGGCAACAATACTGGTAGCATTTGCCGAGCTACTGGGTAATTGTTGGGTATGACAAGTGAATTCGTGGTTTGGAACTGGAAAAAAGTTGGTATTAGTTGTTCACAGGTAAATGAATTCAATTCTCGAAGCAAATAATTGTTTTCTCAAATGAACGACGATTTAATTCCACAGAAAAAAATTTAATTTTTTGAATAAGCTCTAAGCAAGTATTCGATTTTTCAAGTAATCCAAATATTCAAGTAAGTACGATAACTTGTATATGATTTATGAGGTTTTATAGTATATACAGGATATAAAATTCGTTGGAATATATCATCTTGCGCAAAACAAAAATTTAGTAACTTAAATATTTCCATTTTAGGTATTCCTATCATTCCTGTGCTTTCGCTTCTCACAATTTATTGTTCGATGGTACTTATTTGGAACATGTACTTTCAAAACATTCTCATATTTTGGATGGCGTAAAAGTAGCGATCACTCAAATACCTTTGTGGATATCCATAGCAGTCAACCATTGTTGGTATGTTCAAGTAATTTTAGTTATTTCATAAAGCTTCACGTGAAATATCGTTCTATATTGCATGAGTCAAACATCATGTTATGAAATACAGGTACTTTACAGCGTGTACTTTCATCATCAGTACAAAATTTGATTATTTCAAAGATAGGTGGGAAATTCTGCAATTTAATAACTGAATTCCAAGTGTGGTTACAGATTACACCTCCAAATAGGCGTTGGAGGATCAGTAATGAAGCTGTTTCATTAGGACATTCAGTAATATCCGGTTTTTGGGCACTTTATGCAATTATTGTTTATCCAAAGTTAATGGAAGATATGGTAAATTATACAAATACCATGGCTTATTATTTGGTGAGTTTTTTCATTTATTTCCTTGAAAATTAATGACGAGAGCATGTTCCGTTTTTTGATTCTTATATTTTATTGGATCGTGTCTGTGTAATAACTTAGAATAACAAAAAAAAAAAATTAAATTAAAACTGTGATCAATTAAGGAATCAAACTGAATTTAGTATTTCTTTTTCTTCATAATGAGTTTGAAATGCGACAAAATTAATTCAGTTTGTTTATAGATTGCAAAGTATAGATATCTTATATAGTTATGCAACCACTGAAGACATTAATAGAAACAAAGTTCAAGAAGAATATTGCGATTTTTCTTTGATAGAAGTAAAACCTGTGGTAGATGTAGTGGTAATGATTGTGATATTTTTGATGATTTATTTATTACAGTTGATAGTTTCAACGGGCTATTTGATACATGATCTTGCTGATTTGCTTATCAACGAACAGTCATTACGGATCATTGAACTGCTCTTTCATCATATCATCGTTCTCATAGCATTTGGTACCAACTATGCAACGAATAAGTTTTTAGGTTTTTCTTCCATTTTTATTTTGAAAATTTTAGTCATTTTTAAGATGTTTTTTTTTTTATCCTAATAATCTAATTTTCGATATGCATTATAAATTATATGTATATTTTTGGATTTTGGTGATTATGATTTTTGTACCTTCATTTTATTGAGAATGATTTTTTATCTTGTAAACAAAAAGTAAGTCAGTAAAAAGAGATAGACGAACATATCATTTGATTAATAGTTGGTATTTACTTGCCAAATTTTAGGAGTGGTTGTCTGTGGACTTCTAATGGAACTTAATAGCATTTTCCTTCATTCACGTTCCATGTTGAATCTTTATCGAGTTAAAAAATCATCAACACCATTTCGTATTATTGCGCTGTTGAATATTGTTACATTTATTGTATTTCGAATTGCTGTTAGCACTTATTTGCTGTATTGGCAAATTACTACGGCCTGGAAAATGGTATGGTATCTCACACTGATTACATTTGTCGTCATCGTTTCACTCGCTGCCACCAATGTCGTCCTCCTGTATAGGTAAGTATAAATGAAATGATCTTAAAAGGTACGAAAAACAGCTAAATATGAATATTGCATACTGTCTTATGGCATTAAAATGTGCTCCTTAAAACGTTTTAAAATGTTAAATTTTCAACATAAATTTATTCTATTAACCTCTCCAATTTTCGATTGGAACCTTTATCACGTGAATATCATTTTTTTCGAGTAATTTTTAGGGACTTTTGAGTATTGATCGGTGATGTGAAATCTTATCAAATGAAATTATACTGTGCAAAAGATTTTCGAGAAATTTTTTGTTTAATTTTTCAAGATTTTTAAAAAGGGAGAATTTTCAGGGTTCTAGCTGCTGATGGGCTGTTAGGTAAGAAGCGACAGCGCGGTGCACCAGCAAATGCTACACAAGTTGTAGCACAAGCTGCAGAAACAAGTAACGATCGACTTCGTGATGAGGATGAGATTGAAGTTATTGCTTAGGAAAAAATAAGGAACTCTATTGGGTATTGTTTCACATTTTGTGTTTAGTTACTTTTTCTATTTTTAAATAATGATTTACTCATGTATTACCAGCATTTAACTTCGGCAATGATTTTTAGGTGCAAAAGGATCCAGTGCAATTTTTATGATATCCTTCATTGTGTGTATTTATCACTTTTCAGCCTATGAAGCTTGAGCAATGTATGAGTTCTTAATATTACATTTTTTTCTGACTTCCAAGAATTTTGGACTTAGAATAAATTATTTCCTTTAAGATATAATCAGATGCAAGTTAAAGTGAAATATAGCTTTCCAAAAAATTGTTGAACTTCTAGGCTCATTCCTTAACTTTAAAGGCATGGATCTATAGTTTATAATGATATGGGATTCAAAAAGTGAGATCGATTTTTAAAATAATTTGGAACTCAAACTTCCACATAAAAGTTTTCGCACATCATAGTAAATTTACATTTTTATGTACAATTTAGTGAGGAATGCTGGGGAAAAAATATAGAGTGACCAAAATGAAAAGAATATTTGTCGAGAAATAAATAATGGGAAAAACTTTCGTATTTAGTTTCAATTTTTTGGCTTACGAGAGATGAAGTTAGGAATTGGCTGGTTTTGAGAAAGCTAAACGGCCTTATCCAGTTAAATTCAAACTTAGCTAAGGAGAAGATAAGTATTGATTTATTGAGGATGACATGTTTCTTATAATGTTTGATTATCTATTATTAGTTAAAAAATATTAACAAGAATTATAAGCACATACATACAACATAGCATAAAAAAGAATAGACTTTTGAACAACTGAATTATTCGCTGATAATTTTGATAAATTTGATCTTCCAGTATTCTCTTCCAGCATATTTTCTCCCAATTTTTTAAAGCAATATTTTAACTTATTTTTCTTGGGAGAGTGTTTACCTTTTAAAAAGTATTAATTGTTGGATTTAAAATATCGAAGAGATGAAATGGTCATCGTAATAACTAAGGTATGTTACTTTCACGTTCTTGCACATTCGTACTTGTTTGCGCAAAAATTGTTGAACAATATTTATTATGATCATTTGTTTATAAAGCTAATACACTTGATCTCGTTGCTTTGTCGTTTTGCTATTTATTCCCTGCATATTTCTTTATTCCATTGTTGTATTTTTGTTTTTAGCTTTTTGTTGTCTTTATTGGCCTTTAGGAAACTGAAATTATTTGGTTAAATTGGTTAATAATCCGATATGTTTCGGGGATTTTGAACACTTCTATTCTAACATAATTCAGTGGTTTTGCTCATTTACGCAGCCTTCGAATTAGGTTATATTTTCTTTTCTAGTAGCAGTGTCGCGATGATGAAATTGCTGTCCTTTTTTAGCCGCTGATTTTATTCCTACTGAAAACTTTCATCTTTTTTTTTTGGCTTTACAACCTAGCTCTATGGTGAATTTGCCTTGTTGTCGTTTTCGTTACTCGTTTCAAAATTTGTTACACTTTCTACAGTTATTATCTCGTAAATTTCCATATTACATCGCGATCAATGAGTTTGAAGAAGGATGAGATAAAAATGGTTCGAATATATTGTTTGTACTTTTCATTTGAGTATTAATGAGAGTATTAGTGAAACAGATATAATTTTAAAAACAGAGTAGAATGAGATAAAATGATATGAATATTTAAAGTTTTCGAAATTTGACGAAAACTTTGTATTAAAAATAATATGAATTTTTTTACATGAAGTACAAGGAAATTGCTGAAATTTTGGTAATTCTAAACAATTATTATTTCTTCAGAATAAATATTAACATGAATTATAATCACATACACAATATAGCGCAAAAAAATGATGGATTTTTGGACAGCGGAATTATTCACTAATTTCGGTAAATTTCATCTTTCAGTATTTCTTTCATGCTTTTTTCTACTTCTTCAAGCAATATTTTAACCTATTTTCCCAGGAGAGAAATCGGTAATTAGCTTATATATCGAGCAATAATTAACGTTGAACATTTGTTTGCTTGTGTTATCATCAAGAATTTCAACCCAAAAATAGTATGCTTGACCACAGGTACTGTTTTAATGCTTTTTTTCTGTGAAAACAGTTCTGGAGAAACTGTTATCAGTCTTCATTCCCAAAATCCGATACTGTTCAAGACATTGTGGTGATTATGTTTTCCTGAATTCATATGTCTTTCTTCCCGAGCGGTATATTTTAAGATTTTCCTTTCGTGTTGGATTTGGTTTCTCCTTTCTTTGCCAAAATAGACTAAATATTTATTACTCTGAACATCGTTCATTACAACTATATAGTATTCAATGCAGTTTCTTAAAAGAAACTTATGACACTAATATATAACCGTGGCTGGTGCTGTTTGAATCATTAGTCAGATATTTTCATGAATTGGACACAAAACATATTCAAGTTCATTATTCAAGTAAAAGTTACAATCGAATAAAATCTAGATTCATATTTCAATCTTTCTACAAGTATTAAAGATGGATTTTACTTATCCTTACTCTGAAACATCATAGCAAATGCTGAAAACCTAAATCAAGAAAGTGGTACCGATTTCTTGAGGTTCGCGGACCAACTGCATCTGACAAAAGAAACAGCAAAAAATAATTATTTCTGGAATTGAAAGAACATATATAGCCTAAATCTCGTATTAAGATGAATAATTCTTCCAAAATTAAATAAAATATAATGAGTTCAGACATGATCCGCGCCTTCCTGATCAATAAGCTTAAACCAGTGGCCACAACGGCAACGCTGCGGTTCACCTTCATGTAAAACAAAGAGCACTGGAAAAGTTGTGTCTGGCTCACCTGCAACAAATTGCTACTTATATTCACACCACACCAATAAGTAGTCTTTTTAATAAAAGTTTATCATTTCCAAATATAGCATCGTTTGTAATGCAGATCTTCGAGAAAGAAATTTATTTCCAAAGTACATGTTTATTCGTTTATGTGAAAAACTGTTAACTACAATGAATTCATAAAGCAAATTGTTCCATTAATTAATATTTAGATGCCAAATCGATTTTAACTTTAAATTGAAATATAAACTAACAAAAACAAGCTAGAAGTCGATAATCGTAATCCGAAGGGACGAGATTCGGATTTTCACGCGATGAATTTTCCAATTTATAATAAACTTTTGTCTCGTAACGCTAAAAATAGTAGTCTGCTACAATGAAAAGTAAATCAATAAAATCTCAGGTAGAAAAAAAGTAGCAAATAAAAGGTAATCTCTGCTACATAACCTTTAATCCTATCCATTTTTCCGAAAAGCTAAGAAATGAATTATACGACAGTAATATGATCCTAATTTACAATTTACAGCTGCAACTTACATCATCACCAGCAAGTGTTGCGACAAGTTGTCTTCTTTTCATTGACTCTTCGTGTGCTTCCAACGGATCCGTGTCTACAAACAGTTCAAATTAAGCCAAGCCTACCGGTATGTCTTTGAGCAAAAATGACTGAATTCTACCAATAACATTTGTGAGATTCTTTTCTTAAAATCTTACAAAATGTTGTTGGTAAAACTCAGTCTTTTTACTCCGGTAAAAGAAAATCCTACTAATATGTCAATATCATATGACTAATTCCTAACTTCAACAAGTGGATCATTCAGCATTACACAGCACTATTCATATCAATTTTGTTTCACTTCAGCAATTGAAATATACATTCTTAGCACGCTATACTAGACATAAACTTAAATATTTTATATTTCATCCTTTCAAACATTTCTCCAAAGGGAATAAATCAAAAGATTCAGTTAAATAAATTATCCAACTTAAAATAAACAAATAAATACAATTAAATTCTCTACGGAAAGTTGAACGATTTTAGAATAGAAACTTACAATGGCCATAATCTTCTGGTGAAGCAACTTTTGCATAGGGCCGCTGCAGATACAACGTTACAGAACGTAATGCTGTTGCATTACGCATCAAACCGGTAAAAAATTTGTGTGCATAAAGTTGAACCATTTTCCTAAAAAAAAAAAATAAAATTAATAAACAGCTCTAAGTAATGCAAATTGTAAACAACCAATTTAAACAGCAAAAAATCCACTGCAGCATGATATGATAAAGACTTCGATAAAATCAAAACCAAATTTTGACGGAAAATTTCATCCAAAAATATTCGCCCCACATATTATTAACTGCTATTGCTCCCATGTTTATAGTTGCTTATAAGGAATAATTTGATAAAAGTATGCGTAGTAATTTCAAAATGTACTATTTCAAATAACATCAAAAACTTCCAAAACATTTAATGAAATATAATCAATAAACAAGTAGTATGACAAAACAGCATATAGTAAACTATAGTAAGCTTAAAACACAATAATCTACCGGTAAAATATGATAACTTTGTGCAATATATACAATTACATATAAGCATATACAAATTTAATATATAAGCAATATATAAGCAATTTAATATATAAGCAATTTAATATATAAGCAATTTAATATATAAGCAATTTAATATA